>JAWPHD010019037.1:0-37354 GCA_037043455.1 Cyrtodaria siliqua
ATGTTTAACTTCGAATCAAAACAAGGACCAACATCATGTCATGCTGATCATTTTAGAAAAAGTCCCATATCAATATCACTTAGAGTTTTCAAGAAGTAGTCGCTACAAACTTGTTTTTTTAAAAACCTATTTTTAGATTTGGCGGCCATCTTGGATTTCACATCAACATGAATTTTTGCTAGGATCAACTAGACTTCATGAGCAACATTTCTGTAAAGTTTCATGAAAATCCATTCAGTAGTTTCGGAGGAGTAGTCGCTACAAAAAAAAGTTTACGGACAGACAGGCGGACGGACGACGGACGCCGCACCACGGCATAAGCTCCGCTGATCTTTGATCAGTCGAGCTAACAATCATACGTGTTGTGTCACTGAGCAAGACACTTTATCTGCATTGCTTAGTACTGGTTCTACCCAGGAAGACATTGAGAGTGATTAAAATAAGTTCAGAGAGCTACTCTTACAATTAATACATGTAAAATAAATAAGTTTAAACTAATATGAAAAGAGATGTTGCAAATGAATTTGGTGGTCTGTCAATGCAATGGCAGGGCTGTACAAATAATTTTTTTAGCCACTAGTCCGGGACTAGTCACCTGTCAAAAGTGACTAGTCCCCAAAAAAATTGTGAATAGTCCCAAAAAATGGACACAAGTCCTGAATTTTTTCGATTTCTCAATATGTTAAAAACTGCGTCTTGCATACTCATTACAATTCATTACACACAGTAAAGGAAACAATCCTTATTTACTCTTCAGACAATTAATGTATGTTTCAGTGGTATAGATTGTAGACTGCCATTGGGTGAAACAGTAGCAACTAGTAAGAATCACATCTGCATTTTTAAATTTCAATATAGATATTGAGTTTCATATTACAGTTCAGATAATCATTTAATGGAAAGAAAAAAGTCATAACTTTATATATCATAACTTTATATATGTAACGGGCTACAGATGAGATTCTTAACTTATTACCATTTTAACCTAATGCAAAAAATAAATAACATGTGAATCAACATAAACATTTTATTTTTATGTTTTTTGTCTACTACACTAGATGATTTTGACTTTTTGATTGGCTGTGTATCACATTCTACATTTTTCCTCTTTTATTTTTACTTTCACTTTCGCTTTCACTCTGAAAATTTTCCTTATTTTTAACACTGAAAAAGTTCAACAAACTCATTTTTGAAATGTAAACGTTAGCACTGCCAAATACGAAATCAAACTGATTATGTGTATCAGTTCGTTTTGTTTTTATTTTATTTGTTTGACAACTCAATTCTTCGAACGTAATTAGTACACTAACTATGCACAAACCGTTACCCCATCCTCCGCCTTTCAAGTCTGTTACAATTACGCTCAACAATACACTGAGAAACAATAACAAATCACACCTAACCGTTTCATATAAAACATGCTTCCATTATCAAACGTCCCGAGTTTCTTACTCATCGAAAGATTGCCGACAAATCGGCCTGATTGCGAATTAATCAACGTGTTAGTGTTATTGTTTCAGTGTATCGCCATTTTCAGCTCACCACGTGACAAACAGGTAATCACGTGACGAACATGTGATTTACATGTGGTAGTCGTTTCTCATTGGCTAGCGGGTCTGGATTAAAATAGATCGGGTCAATTGATTGGATAATGTCGACAATGCCCACTGTCAATTTAAGTAATTTGGAGGCGGGACTTCCGGCATGGTTGATTGTTGATAAAATTGCCCGGGGTATTGGATGATCGCCGCTGTGGATGCTAATTGCATTACATAAGCGAGTGCAATTAAAGGATTACGTTGAGAAGTGTGCTGGGGTTGTTTTATGACAGGTGGCCGACATTGTAAATTTGACAAATCTGGGACTGAAATCTTTCAAACAGTGACACGCCCGACTTTCTCTTTTTTTAAAATTGGACTAGTCCGGGACTGAAATCTTTGAAAAAGTGACACGCCCAACTTTGGTTTTGGACTAGTCCCGGGCGTCGGGCTATAGGATTTGTACAGCCCTGAATGGTAATTATATTTTACAGTTTAATCAACATGTCTGTGATAAACCTTTACTGGAGTATCAAATTACCTAGTTGCAGTAGCCCAAGTAATTATGTTCCTGTCAAACCTTACAAAACTCACATTGAAATGTGCATAGATTGAAATGTGTATGTACATAAAACGGAAGCGAAATATAGTTTATGACTGGCCAAGAACAATGTCCAGTGGCGGTGAGTTCAGATATGAAATCTGGTAGTCCACAATTTTATATTGCTCAACATATGTCAAATTTTGAGATGTTACATGTATTGTGATATTTGGAGACGGTACATGTATTTAAGAGACAACTGACATTGACACAGGGTCATTTGGAGGCTGAAAGTTACTAAGAATAATAAGAACAAATTCATTGTTAGTGAGGTTATATATGAAATTTGAACACTCTACTCTATAGGACAAAAAAGTAAATTTAACGCACATTTTAACACAGTTTTTGAAGACGGTACATGTATAAGTGGCACTGACTCTGACACTTGGTCAGTTGGGGAGCTGGAAGTTATTGGCATTAAGGACAATGACAAGAAGGTTATATATGAAATTTGAACACTCTGCTCCAAAGAACAAAAACGTTATAAGAATTCAACGCACTTAACACATTTGTTTTGGAGACGGTACATGTATTTAAGAGACCACTGACCTTGACACAGGGTCAGTTGGAGCTTGAAAATCACCGGAATAAGAAGGACACTGACAAGGAGGTTATACATGAAATTTGAACAAACCTTAACCAAACCCTAACCAAAACCTTAACCCAAATCTTAACCAAAACCTTAAAATAAATTTTAACCAAAACTTTACTAAAAACCTTAACCCAAATCTTAACGGTAACATATTGCATTGTAACTTTCTTGTCCTTGGGAGTAGAATGTTCAAATTTCATATATAACCTCCTAGTCATTGTCCTTCTTAATGCCTGGGATGAAAATTGAAAGGGATCGGTCTCAGTCAGAAGTACGCCAAACACTTGTCGTCCACTCATTCGGAACACTTCGGTCATGCACGTTCACTTTAGCCAACATGTATTACAATGTAGAATGTGATTTCGCTCCATAATTTATCGCGTTTTATGTTTGAGGACATTACAAACAACATGGTTAGTTGCTGTAAAACGTAATTTTAATATCCTTTTCACGATTTGTGTGGGTTGTTCGTGTTTTTAGAAAGTTTTTAATTGCATTTTATTAGTGTTTTGTTCTCAAATCAGGAAGTGTGAAATTGCGATGAAAAAAAGATGGCAAAAGTTTGTGCAGTTCCTTGTTTGTTTTGTACGCCTATCACGTTGTTTTTTTTTATATATTTGTCGGTCTTTATCTTACAAAACATATGCTATTTGGTTTGGTGTAGTTTTTAAGTGAGTTATGACTCTGATTTCAATTTTTTTTTTAGCTTGGCCATTTTGAACGTGTTTTTTTTCCTCCTGGATTAGCATGTATATTTTATGGAAGGGTAAACTTTTTTTCTCACTTGCACAGTACCTGTTGATGATTGCAAGTAATAACAGACATATTGAAATTGTGTTTAGGGTCGTTTTTAGCTCTGCTGATCAAAGTCCTTCTGTGCAGCTAAAATAGAGCAGAGGGCCAATTTAGTAGCCTGTAATTTTCCAACAAGGGGCCCTATTTTTTGTGCTCAAACGATAGCAAAGAGCCAGAAGATCATAATCCAAACATGTTTGAACAAGAGGTCAATGACCTTGAAGCTCTACTGATTGATTTTAATAGCCAGATTAGCGATGGGAAGTATGTTGTAGGATGAGCATAGGTGTTATACTTTGGGGAAATCTTACAGATGTCATGCTGATCATTTTAGAAAAAGTCCCATATCAATATCACTTATAGTTTTCAAGAAGTAGTCGCTACAAACTTGTTTTTTAAAAATCTATTTTTAGCCGTGGTGGCCATCTTGAATTTCCGGTCGACCTGAAGTTTTGCTAGGATCAATTAGACATCAAGAGCAACATTCCTGTGAAGTTTCATGAAAATCCGTCAAGTAGTTTCAGAGAGGTAGTCGCTACAAGTTTTCATTATATAACTCTATGTAAACAAAGATGGCCGCTGGCGGCCATGTTTAACGTCGCATTAAAATAGTTTTCGACAAGGATCAACATCATTCCATACAGATCAATTTAGAAAAGTCCCATATCAATATCACTTATAGTTTTCAAGAAGTACTCGCTACAAACTTGTTTTTTGAAAATCTATTTTTTAGCTGTGGCGGCCATCATGAATTTCCGACCAACCTGAAATGTTGCTAGGATCATTAGGACAGCAAGAGCAACATTCCTGTGAAGTTTCATGGAAATCCGTCAAGTAGTTTCAGAGGAGTTGTCGCTACAAGTTTTCATTATATAACTCTATGTAAACAAAGATGGCCGCTGGCGGCCATGTTTAACGTCGCATTAAAATAGTTTTCGACAAGGATCAACATCATTCCATACAGATCAATTTAGAAAAGTCCCATATCAATATCACTTATAGTTTTCAAGAAGTACTCGCTACAAACTTGTTTTTTGAAAATCTATTTTTTAGCTGTGGCGGCCATCATGAATTTCCGACCAACCTGAAATGTTGCTAGGATCATTAGGACAGCAAGAGCAACATTCCTGTGAAGTTTCATGGAAATCCGTCAAGTAGTTTCAGAGGAGTTGTCGCTACAAATTTTTACTAAATAACTCTATGTAAACAAAGATGGCCACGGCAGCCATGTTTAACGTCGAATCAAAACGATTTTCGACAAGGACCAACATCATGTCATGTTGATCATTTTAGAAAAAAGTCCCATATCAATATCACTTAGAGTTTTCAAGAAGTAGTCGCTACAAACTTGTTTTTTTTAAATCTATTTTTAGATTTGGCGGCCATCTTCGATTTCACATGAATTTTTGCTAGGATCAACTAGACTTCATGGGCAACATTTCTGTAAAGTTTCATGAAAATCCATTCAGTAGTTTCAGAGGAGTAGTCGCTACAAAAAAGTTTACGGACGGACAGACGGACATCGCACCTCGGCATAAGCTCTGCTGATCTCTGATCAGTCAAGCTAAAAATCTATTTTTAGCCATGGTGGCCATCTTGAATTTCCGGCTGACATTAAAAAAAATCTGGGATCAATTAGACATCAACAGCAACATTCCTGTGAAGTTTCATAAAAAATCGTCAAGTAGTTTCAGAGGAGTAGTCGCTACAAGTTTTTACTATATAAATCTATGTAAACAAAGATGTCCGCTAGCGGCCATGTTTAAAGTCACATAGAAATAAATTTCGGCAAGGATCAACATCATGTCATGCTGATCATTTTAGAAATTGTCCCATATCAATATCACTTACAGTTTTCAAGAAGTAGTCGCTACAAATTTATTTATTTTAAATCTATTTTTAGCTGTGGCGGCCGTCTTGAATTTCCAGCCAGTCTGAAATTTTTCTAGGATCAATAAGACATCAAGAGCAACATTCCTGTGAAGTTCCATGAACATCAGTCAAGTAGTTTCAGAGGAGTAGTCGCTACAAGTTTTTACTATATAACTCTATGTAAACAAAGATGGCCACTGGCAGCCATGTTTAACGTCGAATCAAAACGATTTTTGACAAGGACCAACATCATGTCATGCTGAACATTTTAGAAAAAGTGCCATATCAGTATCACTAAGAGTTTTCAAGAAGAAGTCGCTACAAACTTGTATTTTAAAAATCTATTTTTAGCTTTGACGGCCATCTTGGATTTCACATCAACATGAATTTTTGCTAGAATCAACTAGACTTCATGGGCAACATTTCTGTAAAGTTTCATGAATATCCATCCAGTAGTTTCAGTAGTAGTCGCTACAAATAAAAGTTTACGGACAGACAGGCGTCGGACGACGGGTGTCGCACCACGACATAAGCTCTACTGATCTCTGATCATTCGAGCTAAAAACCAGGAATGTTGCTCTTGATGTCTAGTTGATTCTAGCAAAATTTCAGGCTGGCCGGAAATTCAAGATGGCCCCCATGGCTAAAAAATTTGTTTTTAAACAAGAGGTCAATGACCATGAAGCTCTACTGATTGATTTTGATTTCAGGAAGTAGTCGCTACAAACTTGTTTTTTGAAAATTTATTTTTAGCTGTGGCGGCCATCTTGAATTTCCGGCCGACCTGAAATTAAGCTAGGACCAATAAGACATCAAGAGCAACATTCGTGTGAAGTTTCATAAAAATCCGTCAAGTAGTTTCAGAGGAGTAATCGCTACAAGTTTTCATTATATGACTCTATGTAAACAAAGATGGCCACTGGCAGCCATGTTTAAGGTCGAATCAAAATATTGTTCTAGGATCAATTAGACATTAAAAGCAACATTCCTGTAAAGTTTCATGAAAATCCGCCAAGTAGTTTCAGAGGAGTAGTCGCTACAAACGATTTTTGATTCGACGTTAAACATGGCTGCCAGTGGCCATCTTTGTTTACATAGAGTTATATAATGAAAACTTGTAGCGATTACTCCTCTGAAACTACTTGACGGATTTTTATGAAACTTCACACGAATGTTGCTCTTGTTGTCTTATTGGTCGTAGAAAAATTTCAGGTCGGCCGGAAATTCAAGATGGCCACCATGGTTAAAAATAGATTTTCAAAATACAAGTTTGTAGCGACTACTTCTTGAAAACTATAAGTGATATTGATATGGGACTTTTTCTAAAATGATCAGCATGACATGATGTTGGTCCTTGTCGAAAATCATTTTGGCTCGACATTAAACATGATGCCAGCGGCCATCTTTGTTTACATAGAGTTATATATTAAAACTTGTAACGACTACTCTCAGAAACTACTTGACAGATTTTCACGAAACTTCACAGGAATGCTGATCTAGCTTTCAGAACCTGCCAGTAGAGCTTCAAGGTCATTGACCTCTTGTGAAGTGGATTAGGACTTTGATTTTAACAAAAAAAAATGTTTTAACTTGGCCATTTTGAAAATAATTCTCTTGGATCAACATGTATATTTTATGAAAGGGTAAACTTTTTTTTCTTCAATTAAACTGTACCTGTTGATGACTATTACATACATATTGAAATTGGGAAGTTTTTAAGTGGGTTATGATTTTGATTTTAGAAAAAATATATATATTTAACTTCGCCATTTTGAAGGGAAAAGAAATCTCATGGATCAACTTGGAAGGGTAAACTTGTTTCTCACTTACACAGTACCTGTTGATGTTTGCATGTAATAACAGACATATTGAAATTGTGTTTAGGGTAGTTTTTAAGTGGGTTATTATGACTTTGGTTTTAAAATAACTAACAACTTACCCACTTAAAACTACCCTACTTGCAATCATCAAACAGGTACGGTTTAATTGAGAGAAAAAAGTTTACCCTTCCATAAAATATATGTTTTTTCATCGCAATTTCACACTTCCTGGTTTGAAAACAAAACACTAAAAAAAGTCATTAAAATTTGCTAAAAGCACGAACAACCCACGCAAATCGTGAAAAGGATACTTACAATTACGTTTTGCAGCAACTAACTTGGAAATGAGAGCATTTTACAATCATTGCATTTTGATTTTGTTAACAATTTTAGCTGATTAAAAGACTAAATCAGCCGACTTTAAAACCGAGAAGAAAACAAACAAACAGTAATAATGTGTTATTTGAATTATTATTACCACCTTTGCTGGTCTTAATTTTTTTTATTGATACATGTGTGTTTGTTAATTACTCAGTCGATTGGTATGCCAATTGAATACATTAATCACACGATTCTTAATTGTTCACACAATGCAGTAGAGGTTTAACCAGTGTGTTGTTAACAAACAACTATAGAAAAGTTAAAATGATAATTTAATTTTGCTCACTTAATAAATCGTACTGTATTGTTATCCTTACAAACATTATCTAGACTGAAAAATGAACCGCTTGATGATTGCAACACCGCTTTAATTTGTTTACTGACTCGAGATTCTCCTCGTTCATTTAACCTTTGAAGGAATTGTTCGAAATAACATCAATCAAAAGAAAGATTATTTATTTGGCTTTCTAACCATGCATCTTATGTAAATATTCAATAAACAATACATGTATATGTTTGATGACCAAAACAATAAACACATGGTGATGTGCGTAAACACTTTGAGAAAAGAAAAAATGCGATACATTTCCGTTCCAACTCGAGAATTTGTCTATTTATTTAACCGTTATTTGGAATAAAATTACACCATTAGAAAGGTTATTTATTTGGGTTTCTGGCAATGTAAAATATATTTATAAACATTCAGTAAAACAAGGATATATAATGTCTGTTTGCAATGTATATGGGTGTGCCGTACATCGAGGCCTCTAGCATAACGCCACAAAATCGATACATGCAGCGTATAATCGATAAACTTACCTGGACGACAAGTGATTTCAGTTGAATACAGCATTTGTACTGCCGTGTCATATAAATCTCTGTTTATGCCAATAACTTACAGCCCTCCAACTGACCCCGGTTAGGAGTCAAGGTCACTTTAAAATTTGAATGACGGTACATGTTTATATTATAAACAGACTCTGGGAGCAGTTCTGAAGCAGTTGAGTTGAGATAGATTTCAGTATTCTTCAATAAAGTTAATTTTGATTTGGATGCTTTTAAAAAATGTATTTGTGAGAGAATTTAATACATATTGTGCTCATTCAAAATAACACTGAAATTGGATATTTGGACTAAACCAAAATTATTGACTGAAATTTGGGATTAAAGATACACTTAGGCCTACTGTTTTGGATTAAAGAGACACTTGCTGTTTTGGATAAAAGTGATACTTACTTTTTTGGATTAAAGAGACACTTCCTGTTTTGGATTAAAGAGACACTTACTGTTTTGGATTAAAGAAACACTTCCTATTTTGGATTAAAGAGACACTTGCTAATCTGAATTAAAGGAACATTGGATAATTTTATTTGGACTTAATTAAAAAACTGGATATTAATGAACAACTGGATTGGTGTATTCTTAAGTGAATATTTTATGTAAATAACTTTGTTATTAATGATATGTTTGTGTGGATGGTTTTGCTTCCTTTCTTGTTACATTTTACTCGTAACAATAAGTTATAACGGAAATACAGCTTATGCAATTAGCTATACGTAGTTTATTCAGATAAATGTTACACATAAATCGCTAAATAGTATCAACTTACTACAGTTTCTGTCTGAACATTTTCAGTCGAATCCTCCATTTTGAATAAGTTATTGATTACCGTTTCATGAAACTGCCCATCTTGTTTTTCGCTTGTTTCGGGATTACCAGCCTGGAGCCAGCCGAAGAGTAATTTTTTCGAGATGATGCGAATTGAATCGGGATTTACCGGACTTCTTCCTTAATAACGATCTTCCTGGTTTAAAAATGAAAGCACTAACAAAACTGTGCGAAGTATTTATTAAAACAGTATTCACTATTTTACTCAGGGAGTCAAAGTCTTGATGAGATATATTACATACAAAATTATACTTGGTAAGAACAATAAATGAGAAGTCTGGTACAAAACTTACTGTCTTTTGTCGTCTGAACACTTCAATAACTGTTTTGTTTACATTTCTGTCACATTCAATGACTCACGTTTTTGAGAGTGAAACACCCCATTTTCTTTCTGTGGTATCTGAAATTATATTAAAATCTTTGTATTTTTGTGTACATCTATGTGTCTTCTTTTGGTGTTGTCTGATTTTAAAACACCAATAATATGGAATGATACATTTAATTTAAAACATGTTCTATTAAATATCAAATATTAAATATTTTCATATAGAGGATAAAGTCCGAGTAAACCCCTTTATTTCCACCTACTGAATATCTCAACCTACCGGAAGTTGACCGGATGTGAAAGTTATGAATATTTTGTACATTGCGGCATGTTAAGCCGGCTGCGAACATGTAGAACTTATAATTGATAGCATGTAGTTACTAGTATTTTGCTGACCCCGCTAACATTTTCCTGTCGTTATGCTCAGGGTTCTCCACAGGATTATTTTCAGGCATAGTGGCATTTACCGCGTGCTGGGCGAGGGTTCGATTTTTTGTCTTTTAGTAACTGCCTGTATTGACAGTGAGGCACTCTTGTGTGTGATATTAGTGATGTTAGGAAGCCATATATAATTATATATTTATGATAATAAACAATAATAAATAATCCATGTTTTAAGACATTTATTTAAAAAAAAAACTCGTAAAAATATTTACTAAAATAAGTTCATACACAATAATACAACTTACACATCAACACAACATGCAACATCTAAAATACATATGTGTACAATAAACAATAATAAATAATCCATGTTTTGATACACGATGAAGAAGAAAACATACATCATGTACATACAAAGATTTATTATAAGTTTATACACAATAATACAACATATACATCAACACATCATGCACACATATAATACCATCAACTACACAATATTCATCCCTGGAAATAAAACAGCAGTGCTGCACCTTTGTTAATACTTAAAAAATATAACCTTAGCACTGAAATAAATCCAACATAAATTAGCCCATTCAATGTCTTGACCTGTACACCTTAGCTAGCAGTTCCTATTCTAGGCCTGGCCTTGTGCCATTCTTCCACTGCCCTGACATATTCAAACTCTGATGGAGGTGGGCCTTGCATTGTTACTGCCAGCAGTGCGTTGAGAACTCTGTTACTCAGAGTTGACCTGTGCTGTCTTAATTCTCTCGAGTGTAGAGAATCCCCTCTGGCAATCTGCTGTTGATGCCGTGTTCCCATGAAAATAAAAAATCACGCACAGAAAACTGACCGTACTTGCATGCACGCACAGAAAAAAAAAATAAAAAAAAAATGTCAACTTGAATATTACACTGTGCTGTGTATTGTAATGCCTTCAGTAGCAAATAAAGTATGTTGAAAGGTTTAAAAATCTTAAAAATTCATAGTGTAAATTTGTAACCCCCAAAATTTAACAGTAGGGGGTACATGTACCCCCAAATATGTACCCCCAAATGAAAAAGTCAGTGGGAACACTGGATGTTGGAAGAATCAGACCAACAGCTGCAATCTTGTACAAGTTGGGGTGAGACTCCTGTATAGCTCTCTGTCATTCTTTGTAACCTCCCTCACTTGTCTCCACTCGATCATCATTGAATCTTCATCCAGGTTGAGGTCTGAAGAAACATATATAAATAATTTAATATATTATAAACATATAATTGAATTGGATTTTATAGTCGCACCAACAGCTAAGGTCATATGGCGACTTTCCAGCTTCCATTGGTGGAGGAAGACTCCAGGTGCCCCTCCGGGCAATTTTCGTGCACGGGCGGCCCCTCTGTAGAACCACCGACGTTCCGCAAGCCAGCTGGATAGCTTATAAACATATAATAGACCAACACACATAATAATAGTAATAACTGAATTATTTTTGTTTTATTTTGTAAGTTATTTCTAGTATTTTTGTCTTCAAAATATTGACAAGCATTTAAGTAAACAGATAAATAAACAGATAATTACCTTCATTTTTTCTTCTTTTTTTTTCATTTGACCAAATATTATCCCAAAATTGCTATTTATTTTATTTATTAAGGCACAAACTTAAATCAAAAAGACAATCAAATCAATTATACTTACGCAAAACAAACAAACTCTTGTGTCATGATGAGTACATCGCATCTCGAACAATACACGTAAGCCGATACACAAACTGCCAATATTAACAAACTTTCCAGTTCAACTGCTTTAAGTTACATTCTCCCATCCCATTTACTGATTAATCCACAACAACCCGACATAATCCAGTCAACTCTTAATAATTGCAATTTGTTGTCAACAATCCACTTATCACACAGCGAGTTATCGCACCTTCTGCATACTGCATAGATCAGTCAGGTGTTACTTGTGTGTATTGGTTGACGCGAGTTTATGATTTGTGTACGGTGCGCATAATTTTTTTTTTAAAGGCGGTGTTTGCCTTCAGATCAAAGCACCGCGCTCTGGTTTTTAAGCATAGCGGCGCAGTTTAGGCACCGCGGGATGTAAGATTTTGGAAGTCAATCACAGCGACTCCGCTATGCTTAAGCTGTATGTTGCTGAAGTAAGCAGCAATATATAAAAAGTGCCATATATTTCGTAATTGTTTTAAATAATTAAAACAAAGTGTCCTGATCACGTACGAACGATCCATGTTTGTGCCAATAGTTTGTTATTGTTCCGCTTTTATGTATTTTATTGAAATTTTGAATCGACAAATGTGTTCATTATCATATCAACTTTATCTGTATGAAAAATGACGTGTAGTTTTGAAACGTCTTTGATAATTGACATATGTTGCGATGCACTGTACGTGGCGATAGCTATAAATCGTAAATCAGTGTACTGTGGATAGAGATACATGATCGAACATGTATTGGATAGTATAATCAAACTGGACTGATTTATCGGGCAAAATTGTCTGCATATAAAGCAATACTAATCCTATAATCGTACTGTAACAGTACTAAATGATTCCATGATACTAGGATAGTTTCTGGGAAGGACACATTGTTTTCATACAGTCATGTCATTCTATTTGTATGGTGTTTTACATCATTTTCAACACATTGTAAGGTTATATATGACGGTCAAATTTTTTGTGGTAGTGGCAGACCACCCACTTTTCCTGGGTAGAACCACTACTGTACACCTCCCGCCATCCGTAAGAATCGACACTTCCTCACAAGTCGATCTCCCAGTGGGATTCGAACCCGCAGCGGTGAGAGGTAGATCTTTGAATAGACTATTATAGGTAATAGGACATACAGTGAAAGAATGTAAGCTTGAAACCTGAGTTGTGTGATATTTGTGGACGACAAGTAATTAAAATGTCCCAGTTCAATCCTCCGTGATGCCACTGAGTCTCGTCAGCAACACACTTTCCCTCAGCCTCGTCCGTCAGATGGGGACATAAACCGGGCGGTCCCGTGTATAGGTCTATCCTCCGAGCACGTTAAAGAACCATAGGAATCTATTCGATAATAAGAGTAGGGCACGGTTCCCGGATTCCTATGTATCCTTCCCCTCTCTCTGGGGCAGCTCTAAATAACCTATACTGTGTAGATGAGCCGTTAAACAACATTCAGTTCAATTCAAGATGGAGAAATGTAATACCGGTAGCTAGAACACTCAATTGAAGAGTACTAAACCAGTTGGAAACTGTTGCCATTAATGAAACTGTAGTTTCCGTGAGCATTTATACAATATACATGTATGTCAATTTTAGATTTAGAACAAGCATCTGTAGAAAGAAAATGGACCAAATATAACCAGTTGCAACAGTGCCAAGATGAGTGATGAATGGCCAGGTCAGCGGCTACATCAGTATGCCATATTTGATCGCGATGACTCCATGATTGACATACTGCAGGGAGAGGAGCGGAAAAACATCAATGCTCCAGATAGGTGTGGCCGTACTCCTGTGTATACCGCAGTCTCTAATAACAGTATTAAGTGTCTACAGATTCTCCTGCAAAATGGAGGTAGGTAGGACCAGAGCTGGTCTTTAAAGGGACACACGGCAATTTTGAATTGTTTAAAACTAGCGATGTCCCATTAGTTTTTCTACATAACCCTTAACCTGCTACATATATAATGGACTGTTCTTTCTTTGAATTAGAACCATTCCATTTATGTTACTCGCAGGCTGGTCTGGGTTTACAATGGACGCACTAGGCTATTATAATCGCGCTTGGCGCGTTAAAGGTTAACTCGCATTTTTGTAATCATTAATATTAATTACTAAAATAGAGAAAATTGTGTTTGCATTTTACTAACAGTTGATACTATTACATCAATAATATATTTAATTTTTTTGTAGAATAATGAAGAAAATTGAAATCTCAAAAAAATAAAATAATAGAGGTGCTAATTTTAACGCTTGATATAAACTTTAAGATTGCCATGTGTCCCTTTAATGTAAGTATTACAGTAAGAATGCCATGGTTGTCCCCAAAAATATTTTCAATAATTAATAGGTGTGTAATGGATATTTAGCTAAGAAGCTTGGTGGATGTTTTACAATGACTGCTATTTACTTCAGTTTTGTTCTTTTGTATCAGATACTGACAATTTTCTAGCAGGTGTATATTGTGTGAGCTCTAACCCTGGTGGTTGAGAGGCTTGAACAGAAACTATGGCTGTTGGTGTTGTGTATTGATTAGCTTTATACAAACCCAATGAAATTTTATATATATTTTTTTCATTTGAAGGAACATAAACTCTTCTTTATTGTTAACAGTCTATGAAATCTTTTTAGAATTATTTTATTATTAAAATTTTGTGTTTCTGGATTTCAAGAACCTCATTACTCAATGTCCAGTAAAACCACAATGTGTTCTGAGAATGTAATGAGTTTTAAATTAACTGGTGTCATTGGTCCAAATTTTATCACTGAACCAATCAGAATGCTTCATTCATATTTTCATTTTGTTGCCTCTATCATTTTCTGGTATTATGACATCACACCCTGGTATTATGACATCACGTCATGCTATTATGACATCACGTCATGCTATTATGATGCAACCCAGTGTGTTCTCAGAACTGAATTAGCATTTTAATTGCTGTGAGAAACAGATTAAGACTGTTTGTATCACTCATTGAGTAATGAGTTTCTTGAAATCAAGAATCACAAAATTCTAAAAATAAAATAATTCTAAAATGATTTAATAGACTGTTTGTTATGTAATATCACATTTTCAGTGTCAGATTAACATATTCTTTTTGATGAGTAATAAAATCAAAATGTTGACGATAGTATTTTAGGCACGTTTGCATATGATATGGTATGTCATGTGGAAGTTGATAAACATGTCCATGATGGTGATAAGGTTATTATTATGATAATATATCACTCAGACCTGACAATAGCATTGCAGATAACAAAACATCCTGGATCATGTAAAAAAATCAGGCCATTTAGAAGATAAAATTCAGTGACTCTTTAGATGACATTGTTCAAAATTGTATGAGTAGGTGTTTTCCCCTCAAAGTTTTGTATTTTAGCTCCGAGACGAATCTATTTAGAGAAACCTATGTAAAAATCAGGTTGACCTGAAATTCAAAATGTCCGCCACAGCTGGAATATAGTTTCAAAACACTATTTTTTTGCACATTTATAAACAGATTCCAGCAAATATTGCCTGTCCACCTGTTAATTTTATACTTCTGCTGATTAGAGCAAAAAAGGTACATACTTGTTAAAGACCCTATGATGAGTGTATTCCTGTTGTTTAATTAATATGTATACTAATCAAAAGTCCTAAGTACCCACCTAAGAATATGTCAATAATATTCTCATTGTTTTCTCTTTAATTCACGCTTGGTTGGAGATATGGTTGAACTGCACAATAACGAGATTAAATGATGTGTTCTGATTGCATGAACATGTTTTAAAACTTTCAAGTCGATGCATTTTCTTAGAAATAAATTATAACACTTATACAGCTGGATACACAGTATTTTGTTAAGTACTTGGAATTAATGCAGCTTTCGATCTTTCTAAATCTAAAATAACTATAATTATTTTGGCATCATGTTTTACTAGCATTGCGCATTTGCAAAATAAATTTTCGAAATATTTATTGATGCTGAATTACAGTTACTTGAATTTCAAACGATATTCAATTAAAATGGAGGTAATTTTGGATTATCCATGTTTCATTTTATTATAGACGGAACATCTGCAGTAAACGAATCATGTAATGTGTTTTATCAGCACATTTCATGTTTTCATATAAAGGGAGGATAACTCTTAAAAGGTGTACCAGTTTAAACAAAAAAATAATTATTTTACAAACTATTGGTCAAAACAAAATACTTATCACACAACTATTCTAAAATATATTTAAAATAAGAACATTACTAAAGATACAAAAGTGAGTAATTAGGTTTTTTGTTCAGAATCTGTAAAATACTTAGATAAAGCTATCTGGAGCTCTGTGATATTACATGTACATTAAATGGGTTGATGCACTATTTTCAAACAAGGTTTATTTAAAAGAGCTCTAAAAAACTTGAAAAAAGCTGAAAAACTATCGAAATGCCATAAAAAAATAAAGGAGACATGACCTATTAAAAATTTGCGAAGAACATAAATGGAGTCGGCCATCTTGGAACAATGACATCATTACGCCCTTTCACCATTATTCGGCCATCTTGGAACAATGACATCATTACGCCCTTTCACCATATATGGCATATTGACAAAATATATTTTAAAGCAAAGAAAATCACTGCAAATTGATTAAAAACAAATTTACATAATAATGTAAAATGTATAAATTGTGTGCTTATTTTTCATTTTCAGTGATTTTCTTTGCTTTAAAAGACATTTTCTCAATATGCCATATATGATAAAAAGGCGCGATGACGTCATCGTTCCAATATGGCCTCCTCCATTTATGTTTCTTTGGAAATTTTCAATAGGTCATAATATCTTCTTTATTTTTCATGGCATTTTGAATTCTTTCAGCTTTTTTCAAGTTTTTCAGAGCCCTTTAAAATAAATCTTGGTTGAAAATAGTGCATCAACTCCTTTAAGTTGATGCTTTTGAATTATGCCTGCTTTCAATATATCTCAGGGTCACTCTCCTGACCCTCTGAGGTCTCCATTCCAAATATCACCTTACATCTGGTGAACAGAACTTTCTGTCCTGACTCTCTGATGAGGTCTCCTTTCCCAATATAGCCCAACAACTGGTGAACAGAACTTGCTCTCCAGACTCTCTGATGAGGTCTCCTTTCCCAATATAGCCCATCATCTGGTGAACAGAACTTGCTCTCTAGACTCTCTGATGAGGTCTCCTTTCCTAATATAGCCCAACATCTGGTGAACAGAACTTGTTCTCCAGACTCTGATGAGGTCTCTTTTCCCAATATAGTCCAACATCTGGTGAACAGAACTTGCTCTCCAGACTCTCTGATGAGGTCTCCTTTCCCAATATAGCCCAACATCTGGTGAACAGAACTAGCTGTCCAGACTCTCTGATGAGGTCTCGTTTCCCAATATAGCCCAACATCTGGTGAACAGAATTTGCTCTCCAGAATGTCTGATGAGGTCTCCTTTCCAAATATAGCCCAACATCTGGTAAACAGAACTTGCTGTCCAGACTCTCTGATGAGGTCTCCTTTCCCAATATAGCCCAACATCTGGTGAACAGAACTTGCTGTCCAGACTCCCTGGTGAGGTCTCCTTTCCCAATATAGCCCAACATCTGGTGAACAGAACTTGCTGTCCAGACTCTCTGATGAGGTCTCCTTTCCCAATATAGCCCAACATCTGGTGAACAGAACTTGCTGTCCAGACTCTCTGATGAGGTCTCCTTTCCCAATATAGCCCAACATCTGGTGAACATAACTTGCTGTTCAGACTCTCTGATGAGGTCTCCTTTCCCAATATAGCCCAACATCTGGTGAACAGAACTTGCTGTCCAGACTCTCTGATGAGGTCTCCTTTCCCAATATAGCCCAACTTCTGGTGAACAGAACTTGCTCTCATGACCTTCTGGGATCTCCTTTCCCAATATCACCCAATATCTGGTAAACAGAACTTGCTTTCCTGACTGTTATGGTCTCATTTTCCCAATATCACCTAACATCAGGTGAATATAACTTGATTTTTTTATTACAGCTGACCCAAGTCTTGCAGGAGGAGAGCGGGTCAGATTTCAGGTGAGTAGATCAGACTTGGAATCTCTCAATCGATATGTTAATTATTTTGTGAAAGAATACACTCTTGTACTAGATTAAATGTATGGAGATTTTATATTGTTTTGACAAAATTGTGACTGTTGTATATAGATATCATATTTTAGACCTACTTTATTGTGTCGCCTATTCGAAGAAAAATTTGATACATAGGGATCACTTCGTCCGTCCGTCACGAAAAACGTTGGCTATAACTTTCTCATTCTTGATATTTCTTCAACTTCAAACTGTACTCAATATGAAACATGACATTATGAAAACATCGACATGAACATACTAAACTTAAAGGTCATTATATGGGTTAAATACTCATTTTCTTCTTCACGAAAACTTTACGTTGGCTATAACTTTCTCATTTCTTGATATTTCTTCATCAAACTTTCAATATATACTCGTCATGACAACATCAACATGACACTTTCAATATATACTTATCGTGACAACATCGACATGACCATATGAATATATAAAGGTCAAGGTCACACTGAAAGTCATTATATAGAGAATAGTTAACAGCACAAATTTGATACTGAATTTATGTCACGAGGGAAAAAAGTGGTAATTTGGTTTTTTAACCAAATTACCACTTTTTTCCTCGAGTGGTATTAATTCAGTATCAAATTTATGCTGTTAATTATACCGTTTATTATATAACTTTACGTAAATGTTTCCACGTAACAAAACTGCATAGGATTTTAATAAAGACTCTAAGCGTATGAAAACATTCTATTTTATTTCATTTGGCTATTCCATTTACTGTTCTAAACTAATGTTTTAAACATCCAGTTATGAATGTTCTAAACATCCAGATATGAATGTTTGTCTAAAGAAGAATTGAAAAATATTACAAATTTAAACCAGTGTGTTTTTTAACAAATATGTTAAGAAAGTAGTTCCGTCAAAGTTATATCATCACTAGTGATGATACAACTTTTTTTGTGTGATACTAAAATTACATCATTCATAGTTCAATGTACCGGTAAATTTATGACAGTAATGTAATATTATAAATAAAGCTTAATGTTGGCTATAAATTTGTCATTTCTTTATATTTCTTCATCAAACTTTCAATATATACTCATCATGACAACATCGACATGACATACTAAAATATAAAGGTCAAGGTCACACTGAAGTTCATATGGGTTAAATACTCATTTTTTTCTTCACAAGAACTTATGGTTGGCTATAACTTCCTCATTTCTTGATATTTTTTCATCAAACTTTCAATATATACTCATCATGACTACATCAACATGACCATACTAAAATATAAAGTCATAATGAAGGTCATTATTTGGGTTAAATACTAATTTTTTTCTTCACAAAACTTAGTCATGCCAATTTCTCAAGGTCATTTATCTGGGTCCAGTAAACCTTGTTATACTGACAAAGCGCTGACAGGTGACAGAACACCCATCTAGTTTAGTAAAAGATATTGACTGTCTTATTTTTATTTGTTACTATTCATAAATGAAGAGATTTTTTATATTTTTACAGTGTTCAATTCTGTTCTATTCTTTTATTGTCGTAAAAACCTAACAGTGATGTATGACAAAAGAAAACAACAATATATTTAATAAAAACAAACAGAAATATATACTATACGTAAACACATTAACGTAAGTCTGTATAGCACTATCAGAGACTGGCTCCATATGACAGACAAAATAATAGTAGTTTATAATACAGGAGTAAGTCATATGAGATACCTTTAGTTACTATCAACGGAAATATACATATGGTTATGGAAACCTGCTCAAGAGCTCACCTCTATTAAGAGACCACCCATGTTAATAGACCACTGTTGCTCTTTCTTAAGTGGCCTCTCGTTTGGCCCTTCGACGGGCATTTGTTGCTCTACATATAGATAGTTACTTCTTTTACCATACCTTACATATCTTACATGTAAATAGTTTTAACAATATATTTTTACCTTAGCTTTTAATAACTTACTATTTCATTTTTCCATCCTTCATCAGTTTTTGCACACAATATGACCTATATGTGCCAACGTGCCGTAAAACACCATTAATTCTTTCATTATGGTTTGGCTGAAATAATATAAGAAACAGAAGTTCTTAATCATATATTTTACGACAACAATAATGTTTCATTACTTCTGCATCTTGACTAGAATTGATTCCCGGTTGGTATCACTAACTTAGCTGTATAAGTTTTTACGTGTGGCGATAATTTCAGACCCCACTTCACCAGGCGCTGCTTGACGGCAAGATGGATGCCGTGGTGCTACTGTTAGAGTACGGCGCAGACCTCAACACGATAGATGAGTCGGGGTTATCTCCCATTAATCTCTCCAAGAGTATCAGTGATGAGAAGTTCATTACAGTGTTTAAACAGGAGGATGGTAAACAAATTGTCTTTGAAATAATTGTTGCACTTGAACAGTGCCTGCGGTATCATGAGTGGTGTTTTATAAAATTTCATTAAAGGGACTAGCCTCTAGAATGGGTTAAAAGTGAATGGTTCTTTTATTATTCCGCAGTTGTATTTTAAAATACAAAAGAAAACTTATAAACGATTAAAAAGCCATATTTTACACCATAATCTTTTTAATTTACATTTATTAAAACATACCTTCAAACATCTCAAAACTGTACAATTCTGGAGCATTAAGTATGCTGACACATGACAGGAAAAATTGTTTCTGAGTTACTCGTTCTAATATTTGAATGGTCAAATTGATTAATTGTTAAAGAATTTATCCGAATTTCTACTCGTCCTGCATCAGTGAGCGGACGAGTGGAATTTTTGTGCCCTGTGACATTCTGCATCAGTTACATTTCTTATGGTGTGTGTTCAACACACATTTACCAAGTAGTTCTGCGGATTTTTGTTCTTTGTTTACCTTAGTGGAATAAACTTCATTTTATTAGTTGATTGGAAATATAATTTGAAACTAAACATCTTCCAACACAGCACCATGAACAAACGATTGTCAGACATTCATTTTGAATAGATGTTAACTTCAGTCAAAACTGTGCAAGCTGAAAATCGGTACTGTTCTTACCTTACACTCATAACTAGCTGTTCTTACCTTATGCTCATAACTAGCTGTTCTTACCTTACACTCATAACTAGCCGTTCTTACCTTACACTCATAACTAGCTGTTCTTACCTTACACTCATAACTAGATGTTCTTACTTTACACTCATAACTAGATGTTCTTACCTTACACTCATAACTAGCTGTTCTTACCTTACACTCATAACTAACTGTTCTTACCTTACACTCATAACTAGCTGTTTTTACCTTACACTCATAACGAGCTGTTCTTACCTTACACTCATAACTAGCTGTTCTTACCTTACACCCTTAACTAGCTGTTCTTACCTTACACTCATAACTAGCTGTTCTTACCTTACACACAACTAGCTGTTCTTACCTTACACACATAACTAGCTGTTCTTACCTTATGCTCATAACTAGCTGTTCTTACCTTACACTCATAGCTAGCTGTTCTTACCTTACGCTCATAACTAGCTGTTCTTACCTTACGCTCATAACTAGCTGTTCTCACCTTACGCTCATAACTAGCTGTTCTTACCTTACACTCATAACTAGATGTTCTTACCTTACGCTCATAACTAGCTGTTCTTACCTTACACTCATAACTAGCTGTTCTTACCTTACGCTCATAACTAGCTGTTCTTACCTTACACTCATAACTAGCTGTTCTTACCTTACACACATAACTAGCTGTTCTTACCTTACACACATAACTAGCTGTTTTTACCTTACACTCATAACTAGCTGTTCTTACCTTACACTCATAACTAGCTATTCTTACCTTACACTCTTAACTAGCTGTTCTTACCTTACGCTCACAACTAGCTGTTCTTACCTTACTCATAACTAGCTGTTCTTACCTTACACTCATAACTAGATGTTTTTACTTTACAATCAATAACTATCTGTTCTTACCTTACACTCATAACTAGCTGTTCTTACCTTACACTGAATAACTATCTGTTCTTACCTAACACTCATAACTAGCTGTTCTTACCTTACACTCATAACTAGCCGTTCTTATCTTACACTCATTACTAGCTGTTCTTACCTGACAATCATAACTAGCTGTTCTTACCTTACACTCATAACTAGCTTTTCTTACCTTACACTCATAATTAGCTGTTCTTACCTTACACTCATAACTAGCTGTTCTTACCTTACACTCATAATTAGCTGTTCTTACCTTACACTCATAACTAGCTGTTCTTACCTTACACTCATAACTAGCTGTTCTTACCTTACACCCTTAACTAGCTGTTCTTACCTTACACTCATAACTAGCTGTTCTTACCTTACACACAACTAGCTGTTCTTACCTTACACACATAACTAGCTGTTTTTACCTTACACTCATAACTAGCTGTTCTTACCTTACACTCATAACTAGCTGTTCTTACCTTACGCTCATAACTAGCTGTTCTTACCTTACGCTCATAGCTAGCTGTTCTTACCTTACGCTCATAACTAGCTGTTCTTACCTTACGCTCATAACTAGCTGTTCTCACCTTACGCTCATAACTAGCTGTTCTTACCTTACACTCATAACTAGATGTTCTTACCTTACGCTCATAACTAGCTGTTCTTACCTTACACTCATAACTAGCTGTTCTTACCTTATGCTCATAACTAGCTGTTCTTACCTTACACTCATAACTAGCTGTTCTTACCTTACGCTCATAACTAGCTGTTCTTACCTTACTCATAACTAGCTGTTCTTACCTTACACTCATAACTAGATGTTCTTACTTAACAATCAATAACTATCTGTTCTTACCTTACACTCATAACTAGCTGTTCTTACCTTACACTGAATAACTATCTGTTCTTACCTTACACTCATAACTAGCTGTTCTTACCTTACACTCATAACTAGCTGTTCTTACATTACACTCATAACTAGCCGTTCTTACCTTACACTCATAACTAGCTGTTCTTATCTTACACTCATTACTAGCTGTTCTTACCTGACAATCATAACTAGCTGTTCTTACCTTACACTCATAACTAGCTGTTCTTACCTTACACTCATAATTAGCTGTTCTTACCTTACACTCATAACTAGCTGTTCTTACCTTACACTCATAATTAGCTGTTCTTACCTTACACTCATAACTAGCTGTTCTTACCTTACACACATAACTAGCTATTCTTAACTTACACTCATAACTAGCTATTCTTACCTTACGCTCATAACTAGCTTTGCAAAATTACAGTTTTAAGGGAGATAACTGCTCTCCTGCGATCTGTAGCAAGCTTCCTTAAAGAATGTCGCAAAAGCAGTTAATAAAAAGTAATTCAGTTCCTGTTGGTTTCAGTGTGTTATGATGACCTTCATCTATCTATGTAATAGTTAAAACAGACATGTCTCAGTTAATTGCTTAACATTCAGTTTGTAAATTATACACAATTATTCCTAAAAAAATATTTTTTTATTTTTTTAGAGAGAAGACGTAGGAATGCACTTGAAGTTGTGATAGGTAAGTAACAGCCATTCATAACATTTTAATTATCATGCTCTATGTCACTGGCAACCCGGATATCGATGTATCATATCATACTCTTTGTCACTGGCAACCTGGATATCAATGTATCATATCATACTCTATGTCACTGGCAACCTGGATATCGATGTATCATATCATACTCTTTGTCACTGGCAACCTGGATATCGATGTATCATATCATACTCTTTGTCACTGGCAACCTGGATATCGATGTATCATATCATACTCTTTGTCACTGGCAACCCGGATATCGATGTATCATATCATACTCTTTGTCACTGGCAACCCGGATATCGATGTATCATATCATACTCTTTGTCACTGCTAACCCGGATATCGATGTATCATATCATACTCTTTGTCACTGGCAACCTGGATATCGATGTATCATCAGTCTTCAGTAGGATAGCTTTCTTTAGAATATGTAAAATTACCCCTTATGTACTTATTAATTCAAAATATTTTATTATGTATTCCTATTATATAAAAATAAAATGAAAATAAATAATTTGACAAAGGTAAGTTTAAAAATGAGTAGCAGAGTGCGTAGTCCTGCTTTACGGAACATTATTGTAATCAGACATAGTTCTATGGCAGTTTAGTTTGTATCGATATATCAACCATTTGTTGCATACGCATTTACAAGCTCCGTTTACTTTCAGTGTAACAGGAAACGTCAATATTCGCTCATACTGACGTGTAGTAAAGTCATATTGGGTGTGTAATGTATACTCGAACGTGATTGGTGCAAATTTCTGTTCTTGTCAAAGAAAGTATGTCACGTGTTGTATACAATGTAAATTTCATTGTGAAAATTCCCACGTAATAACAATATTTTTGTTTCAAATTAATGTTTTTGGTGAAAATTAAACGTTACAACCTATTTCATTGTTCTAATTTAAAATGCGTATGCAATAAAAGGGTTATTAGATTTATATTGGGATATATGCACTCGTTCTTCCGCGTATACATATTGCACTTCTAAAATGGCACAATATTGTTACACGAAAGAACATGTGCATTTATCCAAATACAAATCTAATAACCTATCAATATTTATAGCTTTTAAATATGTTCTTAAGGTGAATAGTGAATTTTTAAAAAATCCTTGGCTTCACGCTTAGCAGTCTGTCACATAATGGGAGACTATAAGAATCTTTCATGGGTATCCGGAGAAGATAGGGAATTCCAACCTGAGGTATAAGTTTTTATCTGAACTGAGGCTCTGCCGAGGTTCCGATTAAAACACTTATACCGAGGGTTGGAATTCCCTATCTTAACCGAATATCCATGATAGATTCTTTTTCTTGCATATCAGAGACATATTGTGCGTTGATTCGCCAGTTAGTAACGTTTTGCACGTTTTCCTACATACCGGATGTTGGTGCGCGCGTGAATTTTATCTCGACTCTAGGGTGAGATGGAAATATCTAGCCCCAGTAAAATGATGGATACCCTTGTCCGGTATGCAAGAAAAATAATTTCTAGGATGGGACCCAACTTTTTTTATACGTTGAGTCCCAGGCACCCCAGAAAAAAAATGCGTTAACCACCTGTACACACACCATCAATAAACACTGGTTATTTAATCTAGTTGCTCACGGCAACAAACCGATTCTACAGACACGCTGTGTAAAATGCTGATCACTTGCTAAAAGGACGCTATAGTTCGGCATCGGTAAAAATCAAAAGGAAAGACGGCGGCACATCAAAGTGTGTATTTGGCTGTCAACTCGCGACAGAAAGTGTAAAGTTAAAGATAGGCTCAATTGATCACAAAAATACAACCACTTTCAGTTAGATTGTTTTATACTTTTTAGGCGATCACAAGATCGTTAAAAACAAAGCAATATATAGATATTCGAGCTTTTCTATACAATACCCATATATTCTGATACAGTTCAATTCAATATCGACATAACATTAGTAAAACATATTTCGTAAAATGTATCCGTTCTGTAAGCGGTGTGGTTGTAATTTTTCTATAAATCAAGCTGATTGGCGAGTTTCTTAATTTCTAACCAATGAAACTGATCCTTAGTGAACAGTCAGCAATTATTTATAACAATTGGAATTTCCTTCAGTTTGAGAACATTTATATTTATTTAAGCTTTTCATCTGCCATGACACTCCAAAAATTATCGACGGCGGGTAATAGATTAACAAATTATATTGATGCATCGTATGGATCAGTAGATCAGTGTCGCTGGGCCATTAAAATGCGGTAATTTTATGCGACATTTTCAAAGTTGCTATGGCGACAGTGTCTCTGTTGCTAGTAATAGTTCATAATCATGCTTCTTCTGAACATTTAGATTTGTGCAATGCGTGCGAAAATGGTGACCTTGAGAAAGTAAAGGACATAATGAGGCTACCAGCCCCTACAGGATGGGAGTTGGCCAATATGTCTGTACCAGGTGACCTCACCAGGACTCCACTGTCTGTGTAAGTAAATGTCAATTCCAGAATATTGTTTGTGACAATGAAATTATTGGGGACCTGCTCTTGAGAGTTGCCAACAGGGTACTAAAAATGTAGCCAAGTACCAAATGATCTTTTCATCTTAGCTTAATTAGGTTTTTGTTTGAAATGTTTAATGCTGATTTTGTGTGGCACAATCTGATAACTGTTGGCATTTTAAGCTGTTGTTGACAAAAGCATTAATTTTCATAAATGTCTGTCTAAACAATCATATAGCCATTGCACACTATTGTGACTAATATCATTGCCTTGATTGACACATTTCAGGGCGGCCAAAAAGGGAGATGTAACGGTGATGTCAGAGCTGCTGAGTTCAGTGTCTGCCCCCAAACACAGTCCGTCTCTCATCCATGTGGCAGTGAAGGCAGGCCATGTTGGCATTGTCAGATTGTTACTGCAGGTACTTCTTGTTACTTGTATATTCAAAAACTAGTCATGTCGGACTAGAAACTGCAAGGTTATAGCCTGAATTATTTAAAATGCTACACTTCGTTAAAACACTAGCTCCTCCCTTTTTAGCTCAACTATTCGAAGAATAAGAGAGCTTATGTAATCACGTCGGCGTTGGTGTCGGCGTCGGCGTCCCACATCAAGATTTGCGTGTAAGCTGTGTTTACAAGTCTATATCTCTTACATTTCTTATCCTAGCACAACCAAATTTGTTCATGGGCTTCCTTATAGCATTATCTTAAGGGCTGCATAAGCAATTTTGGTTCCTGTAACCCATGGGCTCCCATTGAACCCAAATTATGATAGCCCATAAAAATGTGTCCCATTTCACATCAAATTTTGCGTGTAAGCTGTGTTTACAAGTCTATATCTCTTACATTTCTTACCCTAGCACAACCAGATTTGGCCATTAGCTTCCTTATAGCATTATCGTAAGGGCTGCTTAAGTAATTTTGGTTCCTGTAACCCCTGGGCTCCCATGGAACCCAAATTCTGATAGCCTTTAAAATATGTCTGTTTCACATCAAATTTTGCGTGTAAGCTGTGTTTACAGGTCTATGATCTCTTACATTTCTTGTCCTAGCTGAACTAAATTTTGGAATTGGTTTCCTTATAGTATGTTGTAAAGGGTTGGATAAGTAATTTTGTCTTCTGCAAATTCTGGGCTCCAATGGAACCCAAATTGTGATTGCCCATCAAACGTGCAATAAAGGCAGATCTAGGTTTGCATGTAAGCATGTATATGTCTATAATTTTGGTTTGGGATTTGTTATAGCATTATGCATCTTATTACTTCACCCATATTGGGGCATCGGCTCGAAACTACAATATTTTTATTTCATTTTTTTTTTTTACATATTTCTGTGTTTTTTGGTCAATTCTTACACATAGCTTCTTACACATATGTTGCTACTTCCCCACCCCCTGCTTCTCTCCCCGCCCCTCCTCCCCCCCACCCCCACTCACACACACACTCGAAACTCTTCTTTTTTTTTTTACATATTTCTGTGTAATGTTTTGGTCAATTCTTACACATACCTGTCTTGCCCACGCCCCAACCCACCCCCCACTCCCCCCAGTCTAATTTTTTTATTTTGTTTTACCATATTTCTGTGTTGTTTTGGTCAATTCTTGCATAGCTTCTTACACATATATGTTGCCCTCCCCTACCCCGGCCTCTATCCCATCCCCATTTTTTTTTTTTAAATATTTCTGTCTTTTTATTTTTTTTACGTATTTCTGTGTTGTTTTTAGCTCTACTGGCCGAAGGCCAGCAGAGCTTATGGGATGGCGAGTTGTCCGTCGTCCGTCCGTCGTCCGTCGTCCGTCGTCCGTCCGTCGTCCGTTGTTAACTTTTGTCTTGTGACAACTCTCGGGCCTTTATTTTTCATCCGATCTTTACCAAACTTTAACAGGTTGTTAATATCAATAAAAGCTCGGACAAGTTCGAAAACCAGTCAGATTGAAATAATTTCACCGGAGTTATGGCCCTTGTTTTGCTGAAAAATGCCATATTAAGCCTTGTGAACACTCTAGCACCTTCATTTATTATTTGATCTTTACCAAACTTGCACAGATTGTTAATATTAATGAAAGCTTGGACAAGTTCGAAAATCAGCCAAATCAGATCAATAACACCGGAGTTATGGCCCTTGTTTTTTCTGAAAATTGCTATTTTCTGCCTTGTGAACTCTCTAGCACCTTCATTTATTATTTGATCGTTACCAAACTTGCACATATTGTTAATACTAATTATAGCTTGGACATGTTTGAAAATCAGCTGAATTGGGTCAGTAACACTAGAGTTATGGCCCTTGTTTTTTCTAAAAAATGCCATTTTCGGCCTTGTGAACACTCTAGCACCTTCATTTATTATTTGATCTTTACCAAACTTGCACAGATTGTTAATATCAATGAAAGCTCGAACAAGTTCGAAAACCAGCTAAAGCGGATCAGTAACACCGGAGTTATGGCCCTTGTTTTTTCTGAAAAATGCTATTTTCCGCCTTGTGAACACTCTAGGGCCTTCAATATTAATCGGATCTTTACTTAACTTTGCCAGTGTCTTTATATCAATGAAAGCTCAAACTAGTTCGAAAACCGGCAAGATCGAAATAATTTCAATGGAGTTATGGCCCTTGTTTTGCTGAAGAATGCCATATTAAGCCTTGTGAACACTAGCACCTTCATTTATTATTTGATCTTTACCAAACTTGCACAGATTGTTAATATCAATGAAAGCTCGGACAAATTCGAATACCATCTAGATCGGACTATTAACAGCAGAGTTATTGCCCTTGATTTAGTTAAAAATGCTATATTTTGCATCGTTAAGACCACAGAGGCTTCATTGTTCATCCGATCTTTACCAAACTTTATCAGATTGTTAATATCAATGAAAGCTCGGACAAGTTCGAAAACCAGCCGGATTGGACCAGTATCGGCGGAGTTATGGCCCTTGATTTAGTTAAAAATGCTAAATGTTGCCTGGTTAAGACGATAGGGCCTTCATCTTTCACTCGATCTTTACCAAACTTTACCAGATTGTTACTATCAATGAAAGCTCGGACAAGTTTGAAAACCAGCCAGGTCGAACCAGTATCGGCGGAGTTATGGCCCTTGATTTAGTTCAAAATGCTATATTTTGCCTCGTTAAGACAATAGGGCCTTCATTTTTCATCCTATCTTTACCAAACTTTACCACATTGTTACTGTCATTGAAAGCTCGAACAAGTTCGGAAACCAGCCATATCGGACCAGTAACAGCGGAGTTATGGCCCTTGATTTAATTAAAAATGCTATATTTTGCCATGTTAAGACGATAGGGGCTTCATTGTTCATCCGATATTTACCAAATTTTATCAGATTGTTAATATCAATGAAATTCGGATGAGTTTGTAAACCATTCATATTGGACTAGTAACAGCGGAGTTATGGTCCTTGATTTAGTTCAAAATGCTATATTTTGCCTCGTTAAGACGATAGGGGCTTCATTGTTAATCTGATCTTTACAAAACTTTACCATCTTGTTAATATCAATGAAAGCTCGGATAAGTTCGAAAACCAGTCAGGTCGGACTAGTAACAGTGGAGTTATGGCCCTTGGTTTAGTTAAAAAAGGCTATATTTTGCCTCGTTGAGAAGATAGGGTTTTCTTTTTTCATCCGATCTTTACCAAAAATTACCAGATTGTTAATATCAATAAAACCTTAGACAAGTTCAAAAACCAGCCAGATCGGACCAGCAACAGCATAGTTATGGCCCTTGATTTAGTTAAAAATGCTATATTTTGCCTCGTTAAGACGTTAGGACCTTCATTTTTCGTCAGATCTTCATCAAACTTTACCAGATTGTTAATATCAATTAAAGCTCAGACAAGTTCGAAAACGAGCCTGATCGAACCAGTAACAGCGGAGTTATGGCCCTTGATTTAGTTAAAAATGCTATATTTTGCCTTGTTAATACGATGGGGTCTTCATTTTTCATCCGATCTTTACCAAACTTTACCAGATTGTTACTATCAATGAAAGCTCCGACAAGTTTGAAAACCAGCCAGATTGGACAATTTACACCAGAGTTATAGCCCTTGATTTCATTTTTTGAAATATGCTATATTTTGGCCTCATTTAGTAGAATGGCCAAATTTCATTGAAATTTTTCAGGGATGATCAGTACCAAGCCTAGTCGTACATATCGTCACTGTGTTCCAGTTGAATGATTTTGGTGGAGTTATGTCCCTTTAAAGGTTTTAATAAACAAACTTTGTCCTGACTAGATTTCCTGAACCCCTGTCCGGATTTAAACAAAACTTTTTAGGGATGATCAGTTCCAGGTCTAGTTGTGCAAATCTTTGCCGTGTTCCGGTTGAAAGATTTTTGGCAGAGTTATGGCCCTTTAAAGGTTTTAATACACAAACTTTGTCTGGACTATTCTCCTGAACGTCTCCCCACATTTCAACGAAACTTTACAGGGATGATCAGCACCAAGCTTAGTTGTGCATATCATCGTTGCATTCCGGTTAACAGATTTTTGGTTGAGTAATGGCCCTTTAAAGGTTTTTGATACACAAACATTTTCCGGGCTAGTTTTCCTGAACCCCTGGCTGGATTTTAACGAAACTTGACAAAGATGATCAGTATCAAGCCTAGTTGTGCATATCATCGCCATATTAGGGTTGAATGATTTTTGTCAGAGTTATGGCCCTTTAAAGGTTTTAATAGAGAAACATCCAGATTAGTCTGTTCTGAACTCCTTGCTGGATTTCAACGTATCTTGATGGGGATGATCAGTACCAAGCCTAGTTGCACCTATCATTGGCGTGTGCAGAGTTATGGCCCCTTAAAAGGTTTAATACACTACCTTTGTACAGACTAGTTCTCCTGAACCTCTGGCTGGATTTCAGCGAAACTTGTCAGGGACAATCAGTACCAAGCCTAGTTGCCTATATCATCACCATGTTCTGGTTGAACGATATTTGAAAGAGTTATGGCCCCTTGTGCATAAACTTTATCTTTAGCCAGTAGAGCGTCCACAGGCCCTCTTGGGCCTCTTGTTGTCAATTCTTACACATAGCTATCTTGCCCCCGCAAACACCCACCTCCCCTCCCCACTCCCCCCCAATCTAATTTTTTATTTTGTTTTACCATATTTCTGTGTTGTTTTTGTCAATTCTTACATAGCTTCTTACACATATATGTTGCCCTCCCCACCACCCGCCTCTACCCCATCCCCACTTTTTTTTTTTTACATATTTTTGTGTTGTTTTGGTGAATTCTTACATAGCTTCTTACACATTTATGTTGCCCTCACCACCCCCACTCCCCCCCACCATCCACCCCCCGCCTCTCTCCGACCCCTACCCCGCACCCCACTCAAAAGTCGATTTTTTTTTTTTTTTTTTTTTTTTTACATATTTCTGTATAATTTTGGGCAATTCTTACACATAGTTATGTTGTGCTCCCAACCCCACCCCACATTGTTGTAGCCTTGTTTTCTGAAGGTATATACTAGCTACAAATTTATTATTCTCTGAAAAATCGAATAGTCGAGCTGTGCTGTTCTCCGACAGCTCTTGTTCATCTGATATTTACCAAACTGCATCGTAATCTTTACATCGATGACAACTTGAATAATTTCAGTAATAAGTTTAATTTGAGCAGAAACTGCAAAGTTTTGGCCGTTGAAAAAAAAAGAAAGGAGCCGTGTTATGCTCTATTAACACTTAAGGTCTTTCAGTTTTACCAGGCTTATTAAAATGTTTATTGTAATAAAAGTAATGAAAATTATGAAAAAAACAGTCATATCTGATATCTGAGCGATCATATTGATCCTTGCCCCTCCACCACACTTTCAAACATATTATAATGTAAGAGCCATGTTAGTCAGTAAAATGTCCACATGCCCTCCTGGGTTTCTTGTTTTAAAAGTTACTCCCTTGTTGTCTTTTTTAGACAACAAAGGCCAGCAGAGCTTATGGTATGGCGAGTTGTCCGTCGTCTGTCGTCTGTCGTCCGTTAACTTTTGCCTTGTGAACACTCTAGCACCTTCATTATTTATTGAATCTTTACCAAACTTTACCAGGGTCTTTATATCAATGAAAGCTTGGACAAGTTCGAACACCAGCCAGATCGGATTAGTTTCACCGGAGTTGGGGGCATTGATTTGCAGAAAAATGCCATATTTAGCCTTTTGAACGCTCTAGAACCTTCATTTATTATTTGATCTTTACCAAACTTGCACAGATTGTTTATATCAATGAAAGCTCGAACAGATTCGAAAACCAGCCAGATCGCATTAGTTTCACTGGAGTTATGGCCCTTGATTTGCTGAAAAATGCCATATTCAGCATTGTGAACACTTTTGCACCTTCATTATTATTTTATCTTTACCAAACATGCATAGATTGTTAAAGGGACACTGTCCATAAGTAAGCAGAAATTGAGCATAACCAAATAACTGTCTGACTTTTATTCATTGAAATGTATACATGAAAACATGAGGATAGACCCTAAGAAGTATGTAGGAATACATTCGTGGGTTGGAAAAAAAAAGAAAAGTTTTAATTATTAAGTGTAAATAAAGTGGGACCCACAATATTTACCTTTTATGCGTTCACGTGATTTCCATAGCGCACTGGGTTTTCACCATAGTATGTATTGCGTAATATGTATAGCCTGCTTAGCTCCGTCGGGAGCGAGTTCTGACAACTTTACGCTAACGCACACTTATTTTTACTGCGAGTTAGGGCTGCGAGTTCAAACCCACGAAGTGGATTTGCTTTTTTTTGTACCGCGATTGAATTCTGTTAAACAATCTTGCTTTTAATTAGTAAATATTGAATAATGTTTAGTGTATAATGTTTGCGAACATAATTATTGGGTGTTTTATAAGCTAAAAGTTACGGACAGTGTCCCTTTAATATCGATGAAAGCTTGGACAAGTTCGAAAACCAGCCAGGTCGGATCTGTAACACCAGAGTTATGGCTCTTGTTTTTCTGAAAAATGCCATTTTCTGCCTTGTGAACACTCTAGCATCTTCATTTATTATTTGATCTTTATCAAACTTGCACAGATTGTTAATATCAATGAAAGCTTGGACAAGTTTGAAAACCAGCCAGGTCGGATCAGTAACACTAGAGTTATGGTCCTTGTTTTTCTGAAAAATGCCATTTTCTGCCTTGTGAAAACTCTAGCACCTTATTTATTATTTGATCTTTACCAGCACAGATTGTTAATATCAATGAAGGCTCAGTCAAGTTCGAAAACCAGCCAGATCGGATCAGTAACACCAGAGTTATGGCCATTGATTTAGTTAAAAATGCTGTATTTTGCCTCGTTAAGATGATAAGGCCTTCATTTTTCATCCAATATTTACGAAGCTTTACCATATTGTTAATATCAATGAAAGCTTAGACAAGTTTGAAAAATCATCCAAATCGGATTAGTAACACCAGAGTTATGGCCCTTGATTTAGTTAAAAAATCCTGTACTTTGCCTCATTAAGACGATAGGGCCTTCATCTGGCCAGATTTCAACGAAACTGCAGGGATGATCAGTATCAGGCCTAGTTGTGCATATCATCACCATGTTCCTGGCCGGATTCCAAAGAAACTTTGCAGATCAGTACCAAGCCTAGTTGTGCATACCATTGTTGGGTTCTGGTTAAAAGATTTTTCGGCGGTGTTATGGCCCTTTACAGGTTTTAAAGCACAAACTTTTTCCGGACTCGTTCTCCTGAACCACTGACCAGATTTCAAAGAAACTTTGCAGGGATGATCAGTACCAAGCCTAGTTTTGCATACCATCGCTGGGTTCCGGTTAAAAGGTTTTCGGCGGATTTATAGCCCTTTACAGTTATTTTAATGCACAAACTTTTTCCGGACTAGTTCTCCTGAACCCCTGGCAGGATTTCATCGAAACTTGGCAAGATTGATCAGTATCAAGCCTAGTTAGGTATGTCATATCCTTGTTCCAGGTAAATGATTTTTGGCAGAGCTATTGCCCTTTAAAGGTTTCAATACACAAACTTTGTCCAGATTAATCTCTTCTGAACTCATGCCCGGATTTCAACGTAACTTTAGGGATGATCAGTATCAAGCCTAGTTGTGCATATCGTCACTATGTTCCGGTTGAATGATTTTGGCAGAGGTATGGCCTTTTAAAGGTTTTAGTATACAAACTTTGTCCGGACTAGTTCTCCTGAACCCCTGGCCGGCTTTCAAAGAAACTTTGCAGGGATGATTAGTACCAAGCCTAGTTGCGCATATCATTGCCGTGTTCTTGTTGAATGATTTTGTTGCCTGTTATACACAAACTTTATCCAGACTAGTCTACTGGGGCTCCCTAGAGGGTAATCGGGTAACAAAAAAGACCCACAAAATTTACTTTATTGTTCAGATGTGGATGCATTTATAAACAGGTTTTGTTACTCTAGCGTAAAGCGGCCCCTCTACATAGATTCCTGAGGGACTTGTAGTAATTTATGTTCGACTGCCATTTTGCTCAATGCAGGGCAAAGGGTTTTGTCATTTGTGCCACAATAACTAATATTCACCCCCACCGCACACCCCTAACCACCGACTCCATAACGCCATTAGAGTGATACAGGCCCTCTTGGGCCTCTTGTTTCAGTTTACAGAATCTGTCTTGATGACCAATCAAATTGCCAGTTTTGATGACCTTAAATTCGGAACATGACAATTCACAAAGTTTGATACTGCATGTTGGATCTGGTCTTCCCGAAATGGTGTAATAGTCTATACCTTTTTATCTCGCCACAGAACTACCCTGAATGCTGTAACAATGAAGATGAGAAGAACCAAACACCTCTCCATCTTGCCTGCCAGACTGGTTCACTAGAAATTGTCACCTGTTTGCTAGAGTGGAACTATCCTGAGGCCATGTACAAACCAGTCTATATTGAGGAAGATGCACTCGAGTATAAATGTGTTATTCTCGTGAACAGGACACGGAATGATGGCAAGACAGCCCTGTATCTAGCCACAGAGTTCGGACATGAGACGATTGTGGAATACTTGCTGAACTACACTGTGGAAGCTAGAAAAGTTGCTTCTAAACCTGTATCTTACAGAGAGAAAGGTGATCGGGGTTCTGTACATTCCAACCATAGCTCCGAAAGTGAACCAGTTGGAGGGAATGGTGCTGATATAGTAGAAGTAAGACCGGTGAAGACCGAATCTGAAGGAAATACTCCTAGATCAAGTATTCTCGTAGTCGCAGAGGAAAACATTGTGCGGTATCGACCAGTCAAGATAACGCAGGCTATCAGCTATGCCTTATCAAGCATCTATATTGCAGTGGAAAGAGGCTACCACAATATTGTGAGTATGTTGGCCAAGGCAGGGTCAATGATGAATCTTAGAGTCACAGAGAAGGGTGTTGAATATTCAGCACTTCTGTTGCTTGCCTTTAAAAACAATGACTTGCTTATGTTAGACAAGCTTCTACAGCACAATGTTGAAGACCTGAACAATCATGTTCTTCAAGAAGCTGTGCAATCCAAGCCCACATTCATTCCACACTTTCTCAAGTACAAAGCAAGTGAGGATAAGCAAAACAGTATCAATAAATCTGGAATGAAAATGGAATATGCTCAGCTGACTGCAGTCAGTTCTGACAATTTGGAAGAGTTGCCATCAGTTGACCCAAAGTATATGCAAGTATTCCCTACTCACCCTGTCAATGTTAGGTGGCAGAATTTAAAGGTTTTGCCGACAGTGGAACAGTCATGGTTGACGTATGTTGCCAATATGTACAATACATCCATGACCAATGTCAACGCCCGGATTCCGCTGTTTGCCATCACAAGGGTCGATGTGTCAAATAACAAACTTCTGATGATGCCCACATCTTTACTCCAGCTACCCTCACTTTGTGCCTTGATTGCTTCAGACAACCAGATCTCTGAATTTCCAAACCAAAAAAACTTTTCCCTCGACTGTCGGTGTCTGGAAGATTTAAGCATTCAGAATAACAAACTGACCACGATTCCGGATTATGTGTTTACGTTGCCAAGTCTTAGGTGCGTGAATGCAGTCAACAACCTGATACGTGAACTTCCGCCCAGTATGTGGCAGGCCTGTAGTTTGACCCTGATTGACCTCAGTCAGAATCGGCTGGAAGAATTACCCAACCCTAACTGGTCATCGATCAGTAGCAGGAAAGAATCGGAGACTGATAGTGAATTTAATCCGTTGGAAGAAAGCGAAAAGAGTTGCCAATCTCAACACAGCAACGAAAGTCTCTTGATAGAAAATGACTTTAAAAGAGCCAATCATTGGACAGGCAATCTAGAAATCAGCGATGAAGACGTAAAGGCAGCAGAAAATAGATACAAAGGCTTAAAAACATTACGATTAGGACAGAATAAGATAAAACAGTTCCCAGAATTTCTGTCCTGCTGCTGTCCTCAGTTGGAAGTATTGGAAATGCCGAAGAATAAGCTGCAACGTCTTGGTAACATAGCAGCATACCCAAAACTGCTAAAGGTGCTAGACTTGAGTAACAACCTGATAGAGGATATGGCAGACTGGCAGAAAGAGGAAGAATATGGAAAATTCTTTTGCACAAAAACACGGTAAGATATTCACAGGCTTAAGCTCCCTTTGATTAATTTTGATATATTGATAAAGTTTTCGCTCGACGTAGAAAGAGAAAAAGAAATTTCTTATACTGTGAAATCATTTTATTTCGTGGGCATTACATTTTGAGGTCCTTTTTTTTCGAGGGAGCGTAAATTCGCGCATTTCTGATTTTTGAGTTGTTGAAAAAAAGAAGCATTATCAGTAAATTTGTCCTTGATAGTGCAAAAATATCCGGGCAGACCTGTCTAGCGATTACGTCACACATTTCCTGTCTCATGTCAAATTGCCCAATTAACTATGGGTCATTCATTAAACCCTAAACACATCCAATCAGCAGATTTTTTTGTCATGACACCATTGCTCAACCTTGCTAATTATATCCTGTTTATTCTGGTAATCGGTCTGCTTACGACTCATGTTTGACTGGTTATTGATTTGTTACTCAGTTTTATGTCCGCCGTGGTTTCAGAATACATTTTATATGTGTTCTGACCTTTTCTAGTATGTTCTTGTTGATAAAATATAACAAATCATTTCCATGTTTAATTTATTGAGAATCCACGCAGTTGTCGGACCAGTAAAACTAAGAACTCGGTAATTGATGACACCGATAACATATGTCAATACCATTTGTGACACCGATAACATAGGTTAATACCATTTGTGACACCGATAACATATGTTAATACCACTTGTGACACTGATAACTAGGTAAATACCATTTGTGATACCGATAACATATGTTAATACCACTTGTGACATTGATAACATAGTTTAATACCATTTGTGACACCGATAACATAGGCTAATACCATTTGTGATACTGATAACATATGTTAATACCACTTGTGACATTGATAACATAGTTTAATACCATTTGTGACACCGATAACATATGTTAATACCATTGTGACACCGATAACATATGTTAATACCATTTGTGAAGGATTTACTAGTACACAACTGCGAACGTAAGCATCGGCTTTGAAACGTTTAAAACAAACACTCAAGTT
>JAWPHD010019038.1:0-37350 GCA_037043455.1 Cyrtodaria siliqua
ATTGACCAAAGGGCAACACAGGAATATGTTAAACTAAACAAGAGGTCAATGACCTTGAAGCTCTACTGATTGATTTTGATTTCAGGAAGTAGTGACTACAAACTTGATTTTTGAAAATCTATTTTTAGCTGTGGCGGCCATCTTGAATTTCCGGCAGACCTGAAATTTTGCTAGGATCAATTAGACATCAAGAGCAACATTTCTGTGAAGTTTCATGAAAATCCGTCAAGTACTTTCAGAGGAGTAGTCGCTACAAGTTTTCATTATATAACTCTATGTAAACAAAGATGGCCACTGGCAGCCATGTTTAACGTCGAATCAAAATAATGTTCAACGCGGATAACCATCATGTCATGCTGATCATTTTATAAAAAGTCCCATATCAATATCTCTTAAAGTTTTCAAGAAGTCGTCGCTACAATCTTATTTTTTTTAAATCTATTTTTAGCCGTGGCGGCCATCTTGATTTTCCGGCCGACCTGAAATTTTGATAGGATCAATAAGACATCAAGAGCAACATTCCTGTGAAGTTTTATGAAAATCCGTAAAGTAGTTTCAGAGAAGTAGTCGCTACAAGTTTTCATTATATAACTCTATGTAAACAAAGATGGCCACTGGCAGCCATGTTTAACGTCGAATCAAAACGATTTTCGACAAGGACCAACATCATGTCATGCTGATCATTTTAGAAAAAGTCCCATATCAATATCTCTTATAGTTTTCAAGAAGTAGTCGCTACAAACTTATTTTTTAAAAATCTATTTTTAGCCCAGGCGGCTATCTTGAATTTTCGGCCGACCTGAAATTTTACTAGGATCAATTAGACATCAAGAGCAACATTCGTGTGAAGTTTCATGAAAATCCGTCAAGTAGTTTCAGAGGAGTAGTCGCTACAAGTTTTCATTATATAACTCTATGTAAACAAAGATGGCCGCTGGCAGCCATGTTTAATGTTGAATCAAAACAATTTTCGACAAGGACCAACATCATGTCTTTAGAAAAAGTCCCATATCAATATCACTTATAGTTTTCAAGAAGTAGTCGCTACAAACTTGTATTTTGAAAATCTATTTTTAGCCATGGCGGCCATCTTGAATTTCCGGCCAACCTGAAATTTTGCTAGGATCAATTAGACATCAAGAGCAACATTCCTGTGAAGTTTCATGAAAATCCGGCAAGTAGTTTCAGAGGAGTAGTCGCTACAAGTTTTCATTATATAACTCTATGTAAACAAAGATGGCCGCTGGCAGCCATGTTTAACGTCAAATCAAAACGATTTTCGACAAGGACCAACATCATGTCATGCTGATCATTTTAGAAAAAGTCCCATATCAATATCACTTATAGTTTTCAAGAAGTAGTCGCTACAAACTTGAATTTAAAAAATCTATTTTTAGCTTTGGCGGCCATCTTGGATTTCACATCAACATGAATTTTTGCTAGGATCAACTAGACTTCATGGGCAACATTTCTGTAAAGTTTTATGAATATCCATCCAGTAGTTTCAGAGGAGTAGTCGCTACAAATAAAAGTTAACGGACAGACGGACGGACAGACAGACGGACGGACGCCGGACCACGGCATAAGCTCTGCTGATCTCTGATCAGTAGAGCTAAAAATTAGAGATTCAAGTGGGGGGGGGGGGGGGAGGGGGTGAGGTTGGGGGAGGGGGTGAGAGGTGGGGGGGGGGGGTGCGCGAGGGGCAACATATATGTGTAACAATTGACTAAAACATCACAGAAATAGGTAAAAAAAAAAAAAAAGTTTTCAAGTGGAGGAGGGTGAGGGGGTGTGGGGGGCCCTGATAGACAGGGGTCGGTGGGGGGCAACATATATGTGTAAGAATTGACTAAAACAACACAGAAATATGTAAAAAAAAAAAAAGAAAGGAAAAAAGGATGTGTGGGTGGTGGGGGGACGGAAGGAGGGAGCCCATGCCCCAATATGGGTGAAATATGAATAAGATGCATAATGCTATAAGAAATCCCAAACCAAAATTATAGATATATACATGCTTACATGCAAACCTAGATCTGCCTTTATTGCACATTTCATGGGGCCATCACAATTTGGGTTCCATGGGAGCGCAGAATTTGCAGAAGACAAAATTACTTACCCAACCCTTTACAACATACTATAAGGAAACCAATTCCAAAATTTAGTTAGCTAGGACAAGAAATGTAAGAGATATAGACCTGTAAACACAGCTTACAGGCAAAATTTGATGTGAAACAGACACATTTTAAGGGCTATCAGAATTTGGGTTCCATGGGAGCCCAGGGGTTACAGGAACCAAAATCACTTAAGCAGCCCTTAAGAGTGGGTCCCAAAGGGGTTTTGCGTGAAAACGTGATCGGTGTGTTTTTAAAAACGTGAAACAAACAATATTTTTGCGTGATTGCATGAAAATTATATCAGCGTGATCCGTGATTTTGGTCTTGGTAAAACGTGATCGCGTGATATGGTGACGTGAAACGTGAATTTTTAGTCCTTTTCAGTCTTTTAGTGTCCCTCTTCCTCCCTTGAGCCTCCCCCGAGAGCTGAACTTTCGTACTTGCGCAAACATCTGTCCCGGGGAATCCCCGAGGACACTACAATCAGTCGAGTCTTGTATCAGATACAGTATATGCAGTATAGACTGGTGGTATGCCGACAGTTTCAATGACATAGCTCACTACATTACAAGTAGCACTGGTCGGCCTGAACTAGTCCAATACAGTTTGCTGACAAAAGTGGTCTCCCTTGACTGGATTCCAAATCTATTACTATTTGTATGATGGTCTCGGTATTACAACATAATACCGCTAGGTGCGCGCAGATCTAATAGCGCGCGAGAATCGTATCTGCTTGTTTATGGACTTCATACCGTTGCAGAATGGCAAAAGCCATTCCTCCGTTTGAGTTTGTATTTTTGTTAATGGGGTCAATTTGAAAGCCTCAGAATACATCAGACGGCTCAAGTTTGTGTGTGATTGTGTGTGGTTTTGTTTTGTTGTTTTTTTGTTGTTGTTGCAACCCACACACTGTACTAGAGAAGCTCGAGCCTATAGCACTTCACGTCTGCTCATCCACATTTAACGTGAAATGTGAAAGTTCTGCAATTTTTACGTGAAGACGTGATCCTTTTTTTTATTTTACGTGATCACGTGAACACACCCCCTTTGAGACACCCTTTAGATAATGCTATAAGGAAGCTAATGGCCAAACTTCGGTTGTGCTAGGTTAAGAATTATAAGAGATATAGACTTGTAAACACAGCTTACACGCAAAATTTGATGTGAAATTGGGACACATTTTATGGGCTATCATAATTTGGGTTCCATGGGAGCCCATGGGTTACAGGAACCAAAATTGCTTATGCAGTCCTAAAGACAGCTTACACGCAAACCTTCATGTGGGACGCCGATGCCGTCGCCGGGGTGATTACATAAGCTCTCTTATTCTTCAAAAAGTCCAGCTAAAAATGTGTTGCGTGACAGGCCAAAAATGCAGGACTGGGCGGGACGCGACAGGACGTTATGGACAACGTGATTCCTGTATAGATCCGCTTCACTTTGTGAAAGCGGAGGATATAATTATTTGTTGTTTAGAATTAGTCATAGCAAAAAGTCCCAGAACAGATTGAGTCCTATATAGGAAACTATAACCCCTTTGTCACATAAATGGAATGGTCTTAATTCAAAGAAAGAACAGTCCATTATATATATGTAGCGGGTTAAGGGTTAAGTGCTTTCATCACTCAATGAGTAATCAGCTTCTTGATATTTTGATATGGCATATTCGGAAGATTTTTTTTTTTTACAGGAAAATCATATAACCGATGGACGATACCAGAAATGTATCCTGAAATTAGCGTATGGCCATGTATCACCCAGAGTATTCAATTTACTATTACTAGTTTTTAAGTTACTCCCCGAACAAGAATTATAAGCTTAAACTTACAAAGCGCAATAACTCTAATTTGAATGAAGACAGAGCTACAGTTCTTGCACTCTCTTCTCATTGTCCTCTATTATTGTGTAGTTTCATTGCAGTCACATAAATAGTTTTTGAGTTATGAACAAGATCCGGACAGGTGGAAGATGCTCTCCTCCTCGGGGAGAGTAAAAAAATATTTTATAGATCGCTTCAACTGGAACGCCCTGACAATATGTGCAATATAGACATCATACTAATACTTCTTACCAAGTTTCTTGAAAATAAGATGAAAAAGGCATGCATGTTTGTTTGGGTTTTAACATCGCTTTGGTGTCTATTTGTAGAAGAGATGCTCAACTTATAGTGCTGCCACACTATATGTATTGTAGACACACAACATGATAACTCATCAAGTCACACATGAGATAGGACTGACCAGTACTAGAACTACCCTTTATATGCCGAACGTCAAGCAAGGGAGCTATTACTAATACCATTTTTATGAAGTCTTTGGTGCGACCCTGCTGGGGATATAATCAAAGACCTCCTGCATGCGAGTCGGAAGCTTTACTGCTAGGCCAGGCTATGGTAACCTTTTAAGTCCTGTAATTCTGCAAAAAAATCATTCAACCAGAATGCCCTGACAATATGTGCTACTAGACATCATACTCTTTGTTTGAATGAATGATGTTTTATGTCACTTTTAGCAAATGTTAGGCCATATATTATGACGTTCAATTATGTTCGTGGTGGAGGCAGACCACCCCATTTTTCATGGGTAAAACCAGTACTGTATACCATCCGCCAGCCATAAGAATCGACACTTTCTCACTTGACAAGTCGAGCTCCCAGTGGGATTCAAACCCACATCGGTGAGATGAGAAGTTTTTGATGCAGCATCTTTACTATCCCGGCCATGGATGCACCCACTTCTTAACACATGTTTGAATCTAGTAATATATAGACCGAACATATAACATCTAGTCTGTCTGGATCAAGTAATATCTACTTTATCTGAATCAAGTAATATCTACCGTCTCTGAATCTAGTAATATATAAACCTAATTAACACATAACATCTAGTCTGTTTGAATCAAGTAATATCTACTGTCTGAAGCTAGTAATATAAACCTGACACAAAACATCTAGTCGGTCTGAATCAAGTAATATATACTGTGCATGAATCTAGTAATATAAACCTAACACAAAACATCTAGTCTGAATCAAGCAATATCTACTTTGTCTGAATCAAGTAATATCTACTGTGTCTGAATCTAGTTGTATATGAACCTAACACAAAACATCTAGTCTGTCTGAATTAAGTATTATCTACTGTGTCTGAATCTAGTACTTTAAAAACCTAACACAATAAAGTCTGAATCTAGTACATGTAATATCTATTGTGTATAGTAATATATAAACATAACACATAATCTCGGCCTGCCATAACGGCATCATGCTTTATATGTCTTAATTGCAGATATTGGTCTTAGCAGATAGGGCAAATAAAGTGCCTACAGGCAATTAGCTGAATTTTTTTTTCTTCGTAAAGTGGACGTTTTCAAAATGTCATGTTGTTGATCAATGTAACGTCACTTGTTGCTGCAACATCATTTGCTGTTCCTCACAAGTAAAAAGTAAGAAATTAACTTGAAAATACATTTAATGATGATCTCAAAGAATCGTAAGTGCTAGAGGGGATTTCAAATCTCCATTTTTACCAGGCCTTGGTTCTGAAGATCATAACGTAGCTCTGGTGTTTATTTTCAGATAAGCCCTGTGTGGATCTCCGGGGACCCGTTTGTTACTGGGCAAAGAATAGGGCCACTGCAGATCGAACCTTTTATTAAAGGTTATATGGCGCCTAACAGGAATGAACGTGCCAGGCTCATCCTACATTTTCATCAAGATAAAATATGGAGAATGGCCTGGGCCTAGAACCTTCTTACCTGCAGAACAGCAGAGTTGCTGCAAATTCTATAGTACACTCCATTTATGATGGAGCCGCGTTTCCACGTTTGCATACACATTGTCATAATAAAGACCTTGAATGAGCATGATAAAAATTGAATGGGGGTGGGTCCTACCCATCTGTAAGTAACAGTGCGCTTGTGAGATTGCAGTGGATGTAATTTTTCATTACACAACTGGCCAGAACTCGGCTCAGTGGTTTTCAGACTTGTCTGCGGGGTGCGGTCCTACCCCTCTGCATGTATTAGTGCGTTTGTGAAATTGCAGCGGATGTAATTTTTCATTACACAAATGGCCAGAACTCGGATCAGTGGTTTTCAGACTCGTCTGCATGGTGCGGTCCTACCCCTCTGCATGTATTAGTGCGTTTGTGAAATTGCAGCGGATGTAATTTTTCATTACACAAATGGCCAGAACTCGGATCAGTGGTTTTTAGACTCGTCTCAGCTTTCATCAGTACCCATATCAAGACTGTCCATGTTTCGTAATGTTTGGATCCATAATGGAGGTTCTAGAGCACTGACAACACTTAAATGGATGATAGACGAACAACCAACCTTAGCGCAAGTCCTATTGGCCCTTTAAAGACAAGCTGAAAATGTATGTTGAATCTGTAATTCCAGTGTTGAAATACTAGTTTGTAAAGACATTTTCTGAAAAACAAAGATTTGACATGAAGTTAATTTTATTTATTATTAATAATTTTCCTTTTCAGTCTGGTATTCCATGATTAAAATAAAATCATGACCAAACATAATGTGTATATCTGTGTAAAAATGTACAATTATAACAAAAATGAAAGTCAATAAACAATGGAGAGAGATGAAGAGTTTGATATGAACCAGGGCATGAAAAATCCACTTGTCCGCTCGCCATGACGAGTGCTCATTGATGCAGGACGAGTAGAAATTCAAAAAATTACAATTTATCAATTTGACCATTCAAATATTAAGTAGGACGAGTAACTCAGAAAGAAATTGTCCTGCCCTGTAAACAATTTTTTTGCTGTAAAATTCTTTTTAACCCAGCTCTCTTCTATTGCTAGGACACAGTTTCTTCCGCTGGTTTACATGAGTCTGCTCTATTTACAATTTTGCCTGTCGCAACGTCATTTAACACGCGACTCAGTCTTTGTTTGCCGTGTTTCTCAGCTAATTCACACAACTGCATAAACAAGCGAGCGCCCGATTCCGTCTCCTTCAACGATAACCCAAAGTAGTTTATCCTGCAGCGACTGCACGACTCATCGAGATAGGTCATGACAGGCAAACAGTTAAATTTTATATTATTTCTCTCCGGTTCTTCAGAATCTTCAACACTGCTATCAGTTTTCCCATCGAATTCTGAATTGTCTCCCTGGCCAGAAGTCTCTACTGAGTTATCTTCCTTTGTGGAGTCGCAAGCTTTATCTCCCTTTGGTGACAGCTGTTTATCATCAGACGCATTGTTGGAAGAGTCCACTTCATCAGTATTTGAGTCAACATCAGTCTTCACTGGGCCCTGGAAGGTCAAACAATTGAATTGAATTGGGTTTTAAGGCGCACCAACACATGAAAGGTTATATGGCGCCCAACAGGCATGAACATGCCAGGCTCATCCTCCATGTACATCCGAGATAAAATATGGAGAATGGGCCTAGGACCTTCTCACCCTGAACTGCAGAGATGCTGCAAATTCTAATGCAGACACTCCATTTAGGCTGGAGCCACGTTTATTGTTTTTCTGCCACTGCTCCAGTGATGTGAGCGAGATGGCACCTGAAACAATGCAGGGGTCATGATGAAGACCTTTAATGAGCATCAACAAACAATGCCTCTGCATGAAACAAAGAACTTTTGTTAAAAAACAATTTAAACACTATTTCTTCATGCTGCTTTATAATGATCCATTCATATTTATACTGATAAAAATAAGTTTAGCAAGTAAATAACTTATAAATCCCGTTGACCAGATTCTAGGATATGTGTAGAAATGCCAGGGGCAATATAACTTACATAATTATCAGTTATATTAAGGGAATAAGTCTCAAAAGAAATATGTGAAAACATTAATAACATATGGTAATCTACATGTTTTACAGAAATTATAATTTCATTCTTATTTCAATGTAAAGGGAGGTAATTTCACAAATGGTAAACTTTGGTTTTCTATATCTTTATAATGGCAAGGAAATTGTCGATTGTTTTAGCATTTTTTATAACTTGAGACCCGTAACAGTTATTTTGTAATGTTTAATCTCGCCGATTTACCTTATTTGTATTTTTAAATGTGAAATAGTATGTTTTAACTTAATTGGAGATAACTCTGATACTTACATTGGAATACAAAAAGTAAGTGAAATAGATCAACCTAAGTCATGCCGATAGTTTAAAATACTTAACAATATAACATTACATTTATTTAAACTAGATGTGCATAAGGGCTTGCCAAATGTTATTTTTTCAGTATATTATAAGACCTTCAAGAAATGCTCAATTCTAGTTTCAGCTGGGAGATATCTAGCATTTCAGTAAATAGCATTTATTTTAAGATTTACCAGAATGCAATTTTAATAATGACACTTTTATTTCAAATGAATTTACTTTGTTATGTTTCATAGCAGAAATCTATTTAACAAAAGTTATTTTTTATAAACAAGGACCAACTATTAAAGGGACACACGGCAATCTTGAATTTTTTATCAAACATCAAAATTAGCTTTTCGATTTATTAATTCACTGACATTTTGACTTTAAACCTGCTTGCATATCATTTAATAAAATGCTGAGTTTTCAATTTTCATCGTTATTTTATCAAATGTTGAAATACATTATTGGTGCAATATTATCGAAAGTCAGTAATATAGAACAAGAGGCCCAAGAGGGCCTGTGGACGCTCTACTGGCTAACATGGCTCTTATAACATCAATGAAGTGAGTGACTGCCATTTACGTTTTTTTGAAAGTTTCGGGCAAAAAACAGCTTTTTAACTAAATCAAGGGCCATAACTAAAGAATCTGGTAAAGATCAGATAAAAAATGAAGGCCCTACCGTATTAACGAGGCAAAATATAGCATGTTAAACTTAATCAAGAACTCCTCTGTTACTGGTCCGACTGGTCGAACATAGAGCTAAAAAATAAAAAAATATTTAAAAAAAAAAAACACTAAAAAAAAAAATAAAAAAATATTTAAAAAAAATAAAAATAAAAATAAAAAAATAATTAAAAAATAAATAAATTAAAAACCAACAAAAACACTAAAAAAAAAAATTAATTAAAAAAAAAATATTAAAGAAGAAAAGAATTCCCTATACATGTCTATGTAAAACATGTGACCCTTGGGGCGGGGTCAAATATGACCCGAGGGTCACCATTTGAACAAACTTGGTAAAGGACCACAATCTTATAGCAAATGCAAAATATTAAACCTCTGGCTCTTGCAGTTCCAGAGAAGAAGATTTTTTTCAGTTTTTCCCTATACAAGCATTTATGTAAAACTGTGACCCCCGGGGCGGGGCCAGATGGGACCCCAGAGTCCCCATTTGAACAAAATTGGTAAAGGACCATAAGCTTATAGCAACAGCAAAATATTAAACCTCTGGCTCTTGCAGTTTCAGAGAAGAAGATTTTTTAAGTCTTTCCTATACATGTCTATGTAAAACATGTGACCCTTGGGGCGGGGCCAAATGTGACCCCAGGGTCACCATTTGAACAAACTTGGTAAAGAACCATAAGCTTATAATAAAATGTAACATATCAAACCTCTGACTCTTGTAGTTTGCGAGAAGAAGATTTAAAAAAAAAAAATTCCTATATAAGTCTATGTAAAACTGTGACCCTTGGGGCGGGGACAAATTTGACCCCAGGGTCACCATTTGAACAAACTTAGTAGAGGACCATAAGCTGATGCTACATGTAATACATGAGAGCTCTGTGGCATGTGGTTCCAGAGAAGAAGATTTTTTTCAGTTTTTCCCTATACAAGCCAATGTAAAACTGTGACCCCCGGGGTGGGGCCAAATGTGACCCCTGGGTCACCATTTGAACAAACTTGGTAGAGGACCACAAGCTTATAGCAAATGCAAAATATTAAACCTCTGGCTCTTGCAGTTTCAGAGAAGAAGATTTTTTAAGTTTTTCCCTATACATGTCTATGTAAAACATGTGACCCTTGGGGCCGGGCCAAAAGTGACCCGAGGGTCACCATTTGAACAAACTTGGTAAAGGACCATAAGCTTATAGTAAATGCAAAATATCAAACCTCTGGCTGTTGTAGTTTCCGAGAAGAAGATTTTAAAAAAAAAATCCTATATAAGTCTATGTAAAACTGTGACCCCCAGGGCGGGGACAAATTTGACCCCAGGGTCACCATTCGAACAAACTTAGTAGAGGACCATAAGCTGATGCTACATGTAATACATGAGAGCTCTGTGCCTTGTGGTTTCAGAGAAGAAGATTTTTTAAAGTTTTTTCCTATATGTCTATATGAAAAACATGCAAAACCTCAATATACAAACTTTGGACCCCCGGGGCACAGCCATTTTTGACCCCGGGGACTTTATTTGAACAAGCTTGATAGTCTAGGCGTTGGCGATCATTTTAAAACAAAAACTGTTGAAATCTGTCCAGCGGTTCTGGAGAAGAAGATTTTTTAAGCTTTTGACCATATATGGTAATGGCAGCCATCTTGGATGTAGCACTGACCTAATTTTAACAAATCTAAAAAGCATTCATCTAAGGATCATCCAGGTGAAGTTTGGTCAAAATTAGCCAAGCGGTTTCTGAGAAGAAGTCATTTGAAGAAAAGTTAACGGACGGACGACGGACGGACGACGGACGACGGAAGACGGACAACACACCATCCCATAAGCTCTGCTGGCCCTTGGCCAGTAGAGCTAAAAACAAATTGCTTAATACTATTCTTATAATTAACATTAATGATTAAAATAATGCATCTTATGTAGAAAAACGAACGGGACGCCGCAACTTCATGATTTCCGTGTGTCCCTTTAAAGGGACTAGACATGATTTGGAAGTTGTGGCGTCCGTCCAAATACAAATGAAAACCACCAAAATGTGCTTCAGTTTCAGATGAAATGTTCATATGCATTAATTGAATCGCATGTTAGAACATGAAGAAATGGCGGGTTTTGTTGTTAAATGGTTGAGAATATTAATTTACAAGGGGTTCATATTGTTAACAGTTAGACAAAGAGTACTTTGTTCACAAAACAGAACTTATTATATATAGCCTTGATGCATCAAATGAATCATGATGATTTATAAGGCTAGAAAATATGTCCTTGGGACATGGATGTCCCGCTTTAGTACTGTCAATCACAAAAATCAGAAATGTTTCTGTGCCACTGTTCGTAACATGAATGCCCCATTCGACAGTTTATAAAACCATTGAAGGGCCTTAACTCCTACGAAAACCAATGGACCCGAAAAGCAGATCGATATTCTCAACAAGACCCATATCGATACTTCCTAGCAAGTATCGATAAATCCGTTGAGATGTTTAGGTGAAGTAGTACGGACAATACTTAGTGTAAAATTATTAAAGGGCCGTAACTCTGCCGAAAAATAATGGGTATGCGCAACAGGTGCGAATACAGGTGAATGTTATTTTGGTAGGAACATTCTGTTGTTATGTAGATGTAAACATGTGAAGTTTCAAAGCTCCTATGCTTCTAATGTCGGAGAAATGGCATAAACCAATAACTTGAAAAGTAAAACTTGAATGATCGAATGGAAACGGCGGACGTACCGACAATGGCAACATGTTATTCCCGTTACACTTTCGTGGCGACGCATACAAACTGCTGAATTGTAAATTTTCCTGACCAGACTTTTTCATCAGCAATAATTAAACTCACAGATCATGGGGCTTAGTTTACTGCCTGTAAGCATTCAATATCCAACTGAAATACATCATAATGGCTTTATACGTATTTGGATTAACACCCATAAAACTTTGAAGTTTCAGATCGGATCCATTCCATTACAGAAGCATAAGAATAATTGTGACCTTACCTGTGCAACAAAAATAGTACTACAATAATCCACCAAGAACCCCGAGAGAATTTCATAAAGTATTTCCAGTTGTTTGAAATCTGTAGATTGTTCATTATCAGAGTCAGTAACTGCTGTTGTTGCATCGACTTCTCCAGTCTGATCATTTGCTTCAGACGCACTGCTTTTTTCAGAAGTATCTTTTGAATCTTTGGACTCTTCTTCAGTCTGAGGATTTGATTGGCCACTTGAAGTCACTTGATCAACTTGAGTTCCATCTGGTTGATCGGGATTTGACCGATTCTCCTTTCGGAACTTTTGTAACATTGGGTATAACGGTTCCAAGATTTTCAACATAATCCTTATTAATCTTTCATCTGTAATAGTTTTTGAAAAGTATTCATTAATAATTGCCTTGATTTTGAAATAACTTGTAATTACCTTTCTTAGAAACAAAATCCATGATTCAGAGCAAAAACTTACGTTATGTTTCAACTGTATCTTATTGTCTTCATCACCTGATCCGACTAATTATGCGTGTCATTACACGACAAAGGAAGGTCATGTGACAACAGGATTCGTTGAAATGGTATTTGTTTGAAAGATTTATAAATAAGAGAACTCTCTGCATTTCCAGACACATCATAATTATATAGATATTATTCTTAATAAGTACATGCCAAGTTGATTTAACTGCCATTTTCTCGAAATTTTGCGCACAAAACCCCTGTAACTCACCTTCGCACATCTTAAGCTGTTTGCGTGGACATGTACTCAGCAGTATATTGAGGATAGAGAGTGCCGTGGCCAGGCCTCCCTCCTTCCCATCCACGTTTACTATCTCATAATCACACACAATGTTCAGGTATTTCATTAGTTTTCTCTCCAGTCGCTCACTGTGGCTCACTGACAAATAAAAATACAGATATAACATAAATTATACAAGATTGCGAGATCCACAAATACAGAAATAAGCTACAGAAGATTGTGAAATTGACCAATACAGAAATGTTCTAAACAAGATTGTGAAACTGACAAAAACAGAAATAAGCTAAACGAGATTGTGAAATTGACCAATACAGAAATAAGCTATACAAGAGTGTGAAATTGACCAATACAGAAATAAGCTAAATACAAGATTGTGAAATTGACCAATACAGAAATAAGCTATACAAGATTGTGAAATTGACCAATACAGAATTGAGCTATACAAGATTGTGAAATTGACCAATACAGAAATAAGCTATACAAGATTGTGAAATTGACCAATACAGAAATAAGCTAAATACAAGTGTGTGAAATTGACCAATACAGAAATAAGCTAAATACAAGATTGTGAAATTGACCAATACAGAAATGAGCTATACAAGATTGTGAAATTGACCAATACAGAAATAAGCTAAATACAATATTGTGAAATTGACCAATACAGAAATAAGCTAAATACAAGAGTGTGAAATTGACCAATACAGAAATAAGCTAAATACAAGATTGTGAAATTGACCAATACAGAAATAAGCTAAATACAAGATTGTGAAATTGACCAATACAGAAATAAGCTAAATACAAGATAGTGAAATTGACCAATACAGAAATAAGCTAAATACAAGATTGTGAAATTGACCAATACAGAAATGAGCTATACAAGATTGTGAAATTGACCAATACAGAAATAAGCTAAATACAAGATTGTGAAATTGACCAATACAGAAATAAGCTATACAAGAGTGTGAAATTGACCAATACAGAAATAAGCTAAATACAAGATTGTGAAATTGACCAATACAGAAATAAGCTATACAAGAGTGTGAAATTGACCAATACAGAAATAAGCTATACAAGATTGTAAAATTGACCAATACAGAAATAAGCTAAATACAAGATAGTGAAATTGACCAATACAGAAATAAGCTAAATACAAGATAGTGAAATTGACAAATACAGAAATAAGCCATACAAGATAGTGATATTGACCAATACAGAAATAAGCTTTACAAGAGTGTAAAATTGACCAATACAGAAATAAGCTAAATACAAGATAGTGAAAATGACCAATACAGAAATAAGCTAAATACAAGATAGTGAAATTGACAAATACAGAAATAAGCTATACAAGATAGTGATATTGACCAATACAGAAATAAGCTAAATACAAGATAGTGATATTGACCAATACAGAAATAAGCTACAGAAGATTGTGAAATTGACCAATACAGAAATGTTCTAAACAAGATTGTGAAACTGACAAAAACAGAAATAAGCTAAACGAGATTGTGAAATTGACCAAAACAGAAATAAGCTAAATACAAGATAGTGAAAATGACCAATACAGAAATAAGCTAAATACAAGATAGTGAAATTGACAAATACAGAAACAAGCTATACAAGATAGTGATATTGACCAATACAGAAATAAGCTAAATACAAGATAGTGATATTGACCAATACAGAAATAAGCTACAGAAGATTGTGAAATTGACCAATACAGAAATGTTCTAAACAAGATTGTGAAACTGACAAAAACAGAAATAAGCTAAACGAGATTGTGAAATTGACCAATACAGAAATAAGCTATACAAGAGTGTGAAATTGACCAATACAGAAATAAGCTAAATACAAGATTGTGAAATTGACCAATACAGAAATGAGCTATACAAGATTGTGAAATTGACCAATACAGAATTGAGCTATACAAGATTGTGAAATTGACCAATACAGAAATAAGCTATACAAGATTGTGAAGTTGACCAATACAGAAATAAGCTAAATACAAGAGTGTGAAATTGACCAATACAGAAATAAGCTAAATACAAGATTGTGAAATTGACCTATACAGAAATGAGCTATACAAGATTGTGAAATTGACCAATACAGAAATAAGCTAAATACAATATTGTGAAATTGACCAATACAGAAATAAGCTAAATACAAGAGTGTGAAATTGACCAATACAGAAATAAGCTAAATACAAGATTGTGAAATTGACCAATACAGAAATAAGCTAAATACAAGATTGTGAAATTGACCAATACAGAAATAAGCTAAATACAAGATAGTGAAATTGACCAATACAGAAATAAGCTAAATACAAGATTGTGAAATTGACCAATACAGAAATGAGCTATACAAGATTGTGAAATTGACCAATACAGAAATAAGCTAAATACAAGATTGTGAAATTGACCAATACAGAAATAAGCTATACAAGAGTGTGAAATTGACCAAAACAGAAATAAGCTAAATACAAGATTGTGAAATTGACCAATACAGAAATAAGCTATACAAGAGTGTGAAATTGACCAATACAGAAATAAGCTATACAAGATTGTAAAATTGACCAATACAGAAATAAGCTAAATACAAGATAGTGAAATTGACCAATACAGAAATAAGCTAAATACAAGATAGTGAAATTGACAAATACAGAAATAAGCTATACAAGATAGTGATATTGACCAATACAGAAATAAGCTTTACAAGAGTGTAAAATTGACCAATACAGAAATAAGCTAAATACAAGATAGTGAAAATGACCAATACAGAAATAAGCTAAATACAAGATAGTGAAATTGACAAATACAGAAATAAGCTATACAAGATAGTGATATTGACCAATACAGAAATAAGCTAAATACAAGATAGTGATATTGACCAATACAGAAATAAGCTAAATACAAGATAGTGATATTGACCAATACAGAAATAAGCTAAATACAAGATAGTGATATTGACCAATACAGAAATAAGCTATACAAGATAGTGATATTGACCAATACAGAAATAAGCTAAATACAAGATAGTGATATTGACCAATACAGAAATAAACTAAATACAAGATAGTGATATTGACCAATACAGAAATAAGCTATACAAGATAGTGATATTGACAAATACAGAAATAAGCTAAATACAAGATAGTGATATTGACCAATACAGAAATAAGCTAAATACAAGATAGTAATATTGACCAATACAGAAATAAGCTATACAAGATAGTGATATTGACCAATACAGAAATAAGCTAAATACAAGATAGTGATATTGACCAATACAGAAATAAGCTATACAAGATAGTGATATTGACCAATACAGAAATAAGCTATACAAGATAGTGATATTGACCAATACAGAAATAAGCTAAATACAAGATAGTGATATTGACCAATACAGAAATAAGCTATACAAGATAGTGATATTGACCAATACAGAAATAAGCTATACAAGATAGTGATATTGACCAATACAGAAATAAGCTATACAAGTTTGTATGAATTGTGTTTCACTTCATTTTTAGCACAAATTAGGCCATATATGACGGTCAAATTGTTTGTGATAGAGGCAGACCACTCCATTTTTTCCTGGGTAGAACCAGTACAGTATACCTTCTGTCATCAGTAAGAATCAACACTTTCTGACTTACAAGCTGAACTCCCACTGAACAAAGCCGCAGCGGTGAGACGCGATGCGACAAGATTTTTCAAGATTGTGAAATTGACAAATACAGAAATAAGCTGTAACAAGAGGCCCAAGAGGGCCTGTGAACGCTCTACTGGCTGTTATACCATTGATGAATCGAGTCGTACTACATGGTGTCTAGAGTGTACACAAGGTTTTTCAAGTATTTGACCTAGTGACCTAGTTTTTGACCCCATGGGACCCATTTTTGAACTTGACCAAAATATAATTAAGACAACATTTCGACAAAGTTTCATCAAGATCGGGTCAGAAATATGGCCTCTAGAGTGTACACAAGGTTTTTCAAGTATTTGACCTAGTGACCTAGTTTTTGACCCTGTGTGACCCATTTTCGAACTTTAGCAAGCTATAATTGAGACAAATATTCTGACAAAAGTGCATCAAGATCGGGTCAAAAATATGGCCTCTAGAGTGTACACACGGTTTTTACAAAGTTTGACCTAGTGACCTAGTTTTTAACACCATGTGACCCATTTTTGAACTTGACCAAGATATAATTAAGGCAAACATTTTGACAAAGTTTCATCAAGATTGGGTCAGAAATACGGCTTCTAGAGTTTACACAAGGTTTTTCAAGTATTTGACCTAGTGACCTAGTTTTTAACCCCATGTGACCCATTTTCAAACTTGACCAAGATATAATTAAGACAAACATTCTGACAAAGTTGCATCAAGCTCGGGTCAAAAATATGGCCTCTAGAGTGTACACAAGGTTTTTCCAATATTTGACCTAGCAGTGTATTAGCCAGCCAGCCGTGCAGCCGTCTTTTGCACGGCCGTTTTTGAAAAATCGCGGCCAATATTTGAGGGAGTGGGTGGGGTAAAAAAAAAAAAAAAGAAAAGTTTTTTTTTGGCTCAACAACACTTCCAAACTCTTACTTTCTCAATATTGTTATGTTTAGTATACATATATAGAAGAAATATGACCTAAAATGTATTTTTTTGGCCTTTATCTGTAAAAATAAATTACCCCAGAGACACGCACTTGTCGCGAATTGGTGCGTAACGCGTGTTAGCAACTTATTTTGCACACCCTGTTTGCATATTTGCACACCCAGTTTTTGAATTTCTGCCTAATACACTGTGACCTAGTGACCTAGTTTTTAACTTCATGTGACCCATTTCCGAACTTGATCAAGATATTATTAAGATAAACAATTTGACAAAATTTCATCAAGATTGGGTAACAAATATGACCTCTAGAGTGTACACAAGTTTTTTCAAGTATTTGACCTAGTGACCTAGTTTTTGACCCCACATGACCCATTTTTGAACTTGACCAAGATTTCATTGAAACAAACATTCTGACAAAGTTTCATCAAGATAGGGTCAAAAATATGGCCTCTAGAGTGTACACACGGTTTTTCCAAAGTTTGACCTAGTGACCTAGTTTTTAAACCATGTGACCCATTTTTGAACTTGACCAAGATATAATTAAGACAAACATTCTGACAAAGTTTCATCAAAATTGGGTCAGAAATACGGCTTCTAGAGTGTACACAAGGTTTTTCAAGTATTTGACCTAGTGACCTAGTTTTTAACCCCATATGACCCATTTTCAAACATGACCAAGATATAATTAAGACAAACATTCTGACAAAGTTGCATCAAGCTCGGGTCAAAAATATGGCCTCTAGAGTGTACGGACGACGGACGACGGACGACGGACAACACACCATCCCATAAGCTCTGCTGGCCCTTGGCCAGTAGAGCTAAATATGAAATTTATTTTTCTGAGGGGTTTATGCGTTTTAAATATTGCCAAATCATTAATCCATTCATAAAGTTTCACACAAGATGTTATAAAGGTTACCTAAGGCCTCGACACCCGACTCTGTGGTGGATAAACTCTGGAAGATGTTTAGATATACCTCGAGGGCTTCCGTATGGTTACTCCTGAAACATTGTACAACATTGTTAAATATACGGACTCACTGTATTCTTGATGACTGTATTCTTGATGATTTGACTTTTGTCAGGCTGGTTTTAATGTATTTGTCGCTCATAAAGAGCGAGTATTTGCAAAAAAATGTACTTTACAGATTACATGGCTTAAAAACAGATTCATAGTAAGATTTAACACGGCATAATTTTCCTGTTTAGAATACTTAAATGCTACTAACAGCTAAAAATCAACATTAAAACTTGTGTTTTTAATCACAACAATATTTCTAATACTGCATAAAATAGTGTAAACGTAACAAAAATCTTAATTACCCTATCTGCTCTGTGGCTTCCAGCAAGGAATGTATGAAGTCAATGGTCGCCCAGGATACACAAAGGTCTGACTCGAGGTGAAGCAGTGTGTCCACAAGCTCCGCTGTGTTCTTTAATAGGTCACCTGTCATAGACATGTTCATACTCTTAGTAAGAGAAATGTTACATGCATTTATTCAACTTTACTGAGATAGATTTTATGCATTTACAGTCTCCGCGAATACCGTCGGTCCGTCGGACATGACAGGCAAATGTTTGAAATGTCCGGCAGAAAATTCCCGTTAGTCGGTCCAAGTGTCCGGCTGGCCGGGCCATTTTTAAAAATAACATTCAGAAACATTCAAAAATCTCATGTTATCACTAGTAAATTTCCCTTTACTCCGTCCGAGTGTTAGGTCATTTTTTAAAACTAAAATTCCCTTTACTGTCTTACAGCTTTCATATTAACATTGAAAGGTCACGCTGAACTGATGAAGAAAGATCGAATATTAACAGTTTAAACAGTGATATCGTTTTCATATTCATATTTTTCGATGAATTGTTTTATAATCTTTTTCTATTTTTAGTTTATTAATAGCAAATCTGTGTCATAAGAAAGCTTTATAATGAACGCTTATTCACAAGTGCAAGCTGCTAAGTAATACCGCAAACGTGCATGTGTTTTGGATAGTTTAATTTGCGGGACACGGTATGTCTTTTTACTGTGATTTGCGGCGCTACCTTAAAATAATGGGGAAAAAAAAGATATTAATAATAAAGTTGGGTCGCTGCATTCTAGTTAGTGGGTCAATGACCAATCATTTTATTGCACTTTAACAAAAAAATATGACCGAATGTCCTGTAGACTTGAAAATGTGTTCACGTAGACTGCATTTACCAGCTTTATAACCATACATTTATCCATCTTTATTGAGATATTATGCATTTTTCCAGATTTCCTGACATGTATTTTATCATCTAGCTTTATAGACATAAATTGTATGCATTTATCCAGCTTTATAGACTTAAGATTTTATGCATTTATCTAGTTTTAACATTTTATGCATTTATCCAGTTTTATTGACATATATTTTATTAATTGTCCAGCTTTTTCATTCATTTATCCAGCTTAATTGGCAAATAGTTTATGCATTTGCCCAGAAAACTGTACACCAAGTATAACTGAAATCTACACAGTAAGTATCTATTCAGGTTATGATGTTCACATGCCAAAATACAGACACATGTCATTCCACAGGACATCATCAATTCCTAGACTGGAGGTTTTGGGCAAAACTGTCTCGTCACAAAATCGACGTATGAGCGCAGCCTGTTGTTTTTTCAAAACATAATACATCTATTAGACTATTACACAGACAAAAGGAACCCAATGCCCATCTAATACAGACTTGAAGGCATGATGTATTAACAGTCTAATGAAATTGTTACTTTTTACTTTCTGCTGAAATGTTTACATCACCACTGCGATTATCTGTAAGCAAGCAACATTTCTTTTGTTTTAAATTGTAAAGAATGTTACAATGTGATGTAGAATTTCGACTTTGTTGCCATGTAAAAAGAAAATTGTGGATATTTGACAATTAAGGATTGAATTCGATATTTCGATCTTTCTACGGGGTTAGCGAGAAGATCTTTGGGGTATGAACAATATTAGGCTTGTTTAAAGTGTGAAGCCCGAAGATGTTCTCGCTAACTTTAAATTAGCTAATGTTGTTTATACCCTGAAGAAAGATTGAAATCACCAAATTCAATCCAAATATTTACATTATGTTTGTTCTATCTGTTTTTCAGACTTTAATAATGTAAATAGGTTGTATTTGTGCTAAAAACGATATTTTAAAACTGTAATACGTACTGTTGGAACAACGTTGCAAACATTGCACACGTTTTTATAGCAACTTACGGCAATTAGCATGAGAACGTCGAGACGACTTTACGTCATTAAACAAGTTCATCCGACAAATTAACTGCACCTTGTTTGTTTTAACTTCGCCCCAAATGTAAATGCTCTTCACTGGGAATTGAGGCGCAACAAGACACAACAGTTAATTTCAGGCATGTGCAGTAGAAATGAATATATTGTGCTATGGCAGTTTGACTGTTTTTTTTTATTTTATTTTTATTTTTTATAATTTAATATTTTATTTCACAAGAAAACATTTGTAAGTCATATCATACAATAATGCATAACGATATTATCAAGATATATATATTCTATCAAACAGTATTTTATTCAAGACATGTTCATAGACTTAACCAACAAAGATTTCCAGTGAAACAGTTTAGTTATGTAGAGAGTAGATGAAGAAAATAGTTCATAGAAGAAAGGAAGAGAAGTAAGACAGACAAATAATACAGATAGAAGAAGTGAAAATGTACGATGAAAGAAGTAGAGTTTCGGTTTGTCTAATTTGGTGTCTAATAATTATACTTGATCGATCAGTTAATAAAGTTTCGCCATTTTGTCTCATGGGTCTCTAATTTATCGTTCGCAAGTGCTATACATTTTTCAATTTCGATTCGTCTGTATAGATGTCTTGAAACAAATAAATTTAGGAATGGTGTTTGTGCATTTATTTCTAAAAATAAAATACTTTCGACTAATAATCAAGAAGTTTTTTATAGTGTTATTGATAGAAAAATCTGTTATGCCAAAAGATATAGTGTCAAAGTTCATATCTATGAATAAGTTTAAGCCGGAAATGTATGTTTTTAACTCTGACCAAAACGTTCGAGCAATATTACATTCCCAGAACAAATGATTTACAGATTCAATATGCATACTGCAAAAGTCGCAGAGATTGGACTGAACAATATTGCATTTGAATAAAAATTTATTTGTCGGTACTATGCGCATTAAATATTTATATTGAAATTCTCGGAGTTTCGTATCTATAGTTGCTTTCATTGGCAGCATATATATTTTTTTCCACGTTAATGTAGTATTTGTAAAAGCTTCCCATTTTTTCTCTGATTTAATTTCTATTTTTCTGTCAATATTCATTTGATATTCATATAAAAATTTATTGGCCCGTTTAGCCTTTAACAATTTGTTTAGGAGTGTCTCATCTCTTTTTATATTTATATTTTCTAACTTTAATTTTGATTTCCAATCTTTTGGTATACTTGATAGTATAGACATATAAAATAAGAAATCGTATTTAGGGATCTCATATATATCAGTTAGATCTTTAAAAGTGTAAAACTCTTTTTTTCTATAATCATATAATTGTTCTATAAATTGTATTCCTCTATCAAACCAGTACTTTTTGAAAATTGTTTTATTTCCTACTTTTATGTTTGAGTTATTCCATATGATTTCTTTACATATTACGTTTGTTTGATTTTGAAAGTGAATGTGTTGCCATGCAATTACAACGTCTTGCAAAAAACCGTTGTTTGGAATTAACACTTTCATATCTGATTTATTTAAGTTACATTCAAATAACAATTTACTACCATAATTTGAAATTTTATCGGCATAAAAAATCTTCCATTTGCCGTTATTTATTCAGAGTCAAATATTCGTCTTATCCAGCCAGCTTTTAGAGATATCAAAAAATTATTTAAATCGATCATTTTCAGTCCTCCATCTTCATACCCTCGAGTAATTACTTCTCTTTTAATTTTATCAGGTTTGTTATCCCATAAAAAATTAAACATGGTGTCGTTTAGACTTTTATATATTCTTTTGGAGGGTTCGGAAGTACTGTCAACGGGTAAATCAACTTGGGCAAAGCAAAGGATTTTAGCACAGTAATTTTCCCAAGGAGTGTCAGCTTTCTGTGCTGCCATTGTTTCAAACAATTACAAAAAGCATTTATCTTAGGTATTAAATTTGATTGGAAGTTTTTTGATTTGTCAGTATGAAACACCATTCCTAATGATTTTACAGTTTGACTGTTATATATAATGTGATATGGCATGTTGACTGGATGTTACAATGTGATATGGGATGAAGGATATGAATTTTTGAATTCCTTACAATTAGTTGAGCTAGAAAATATGAACTTGAGATGGCCGAGAACCTCCTCTGATCTCTCGATGGCCTTGATCCAGGTTCCCCGGGTGACTGTATTGGACAGCGACGTATAAATCAACCGTGTCGTCTCTACCAGGGTTGGGGCATCGCTTGTCTCCAACAATAACAACATAAGATCTCTGAAAATACAAGGTAACATCAAGTAACATAATCAACAAATGTAAGATGGAGACATATAAATGAACTGTGTGGTCTCCAGAGTAGGGGCATCTCTTTTCTTGCATACCGGATAAGGCCATCCATGTTTTACATGGGGGATGGAAAGTCATATCTTTATGGGTAAAGATAAAAGTCACGCGCACCAACATCGGATATGCAGGAAAACAAGCAAAACGTTAGTAGCTGGCGACATCAACGCTCAACATGTCTCTGGTATGCAAGAAAAAGAATCTACCACTAGTTTTCGGTTCAGATAGGGAATTCCAACCCTTGGTATAAGTGTTTTCGGTTCCGATAAAAACATTATATCTCGGAATTCCCTATCTTCACCGGATACCCATGAAAGTTTCTTGTAGTCTCCAACTCAGTTTACATCCCCATTCAATTGTTGAGACTAGAGAAAGTGACATACCAAAGTAATCCAGTGGTACAAGTGGGTCTTGAACCCGTAATCTCCAGATTCAGGCTTCGTGCTATGTATCTCCAGATTCAGGCTTCGTGCTATGTATCTCCAGATTCAGGCTTCGTGCTATGTATCTCCAGATTCAGGCTTCATTCTATGTACAATAACAGTCTTGGGAACTTTCCACAGGGTTTGAAGCAGTATTTGTCAATTTATATTTACAGTCCACTCTCAGTAACTCAAACTCGCTTACTTCGAATTTCCGCTTTTATCAAATTTTTGTCACGGTCCCAATTTTTATTCCTTCTATTTTTATGCAATTTGACTTCTTTTAAGTCAAATTTCGACAAGTCGAATTACTCGCTAATTCGAACTATATTTCTGGTCCCAAACAGGAATCTATACAGTAATTAACACTCCGTAATTCGAAGTTCAATTGAAGTGCCGAATGCAAGTTTGATCAAACGACAAGCCGCATTGAAGTTGATTGTGAAGCAAACAAAAGGTGATAATTGCTGAGATAATTTGACCTGTGACACAACTAATTAAATCATTGTGACATGTTTGTTATGTTCTTGTCTCTGATTTTCATGGTAAATTAAGGCTTGTTATCGAGGAAGTTTGTTTGCGATAATTGAAAACAAAGGCCATCACGTGGGTTAAAACAATTATAAGAATTATACTAATTTTGACATGAACGAAACATATAATTTGTGAAAATATTGTGTCATTGTATATATGTATTTCTATGTTTTTAATAAAATATGAAATCATAAATATTTTGCTGATTGATTTAATTACCAAAACGTTTTCTTATACTGCTTTAACATGCTATGCCCGAAAATACAAACTGACAAAACGAAAGTAGCATGCTGCAAAACAGGTCTCAAATTTGAGCGTAGTAATAGCAATCAGTAATTTATGTAATTGCATTTCCCCGTTTGATCTGAATGAAATTATAACAGTAAAGAAACAAAGTCATAAAAATATATGAAGGAAGAAAACATGTAGGGTATTTCATTAAAAGTCGGCTAATATCGGTAATATATATGTATAGTGTAAAACTGGTGGGTGGGGTAATAAAACTGAAGACACGTCTGGTCCCTTGAAATTCGAGATACTGAGTGTGGACTGTATATATAAAAAAAATTACCACGAGAGGGAATAACTGAACAGGCTTGATAAACAGACAAAAGACGTAAAAAAATCTTACATGACTTTATGGTTCTCTGCCATGTGTACGCAGACAGCTTGTTCACAGGCCATGTTGCCCAGAATACCCACACTGATCTCCTGCAATGCATAAGAAACATACATTTAACAATAACAATATCATATATGTAAGGCCAATGTCATCAACACATTGCTACGCAATGAATAATAAGGCAGAAATGGATTCAGGACGAAAAAGATGTGCTCACATTCACACTCTAAAATGAGAAAAATAAGTAAATTAGCCTTAAACAGTTTAAAATGTATGGAAATCCTAGAGCATTATGTAATACAATAATACAATTTATCACATAACTTACGGTGTGGGAGTGGAATGAATGAGTACTCATGTACTATATATATATATATATATATATATATATATATATATATATGTGAACTGAATGAAAGGGTGTTATTTGTTTTAAAAGTTAGTGGCACACATCGATAGCAATGTAGGCGATGTTAAAGGATATTGTACATAAACTAACAGAAACACTACTAAAGTAGTCAGATGGGTGGGGTAGGGGTGATGAGTCAAGGTAGTAGGAGAAAATCTCAACCTATATATAAAGGTACATGAACTGGCATGTGAAAAGGTATATTTCATTAAAGATTATCTGCATGTGAAATTCCCAATAAACAAGCAACCATCTGAAATCCCACATATATTACATGATCTTTCATGCGAGGAAAAACCGTGCAATACTACAAATGTTCCATTACACACAGGGTCAGAGATTGGCAATATTGGCTGTACTGACCGTGACTCTAGGAGCCTTGGACTTCTGTATTATCCCAGTCAGAATGTCAACTGCCTTGAACTCTTCCAGAAACTGGACAACTTCCTGTATAATATATATATATACTAAACTATTACTTTATAATCTTCAATAAATCCTCCATAAAGGGAAGTAATCCTCCATAAAGGGATGAAATCCTCCATAAAGGGAAGTAATCCTCCATAAAGGGATGAAATCCTCCATAAAAGGAAGTAATCTTCCATAAAGGGAAGTAATCCTCCATAAAGGGAAGTAGTATTAAAACTTCAAACTGTTACTCTTTTATTCAATATTTTGGTCCCTTGGCCTTTTTCAAGAGAAAAATATTTCACGGAACACTTACCTGTATGTCACATCCATTTTACGATATAAACGACGGAAGTTCTTTTAATAACATGGTGTTAACGTCTCTTATACGCAAAATGGATGTGACATAAAAATTTTGCGAAATCTTTTTCACCTTTTCTCTTGAAAAAGGCCAAGGTTCCAAATTTAATTTCAGCGCTTATACGCAAAAGATGTCGCGTAAGTGTTTCGTGAAATATTTTTCTCTTATTCTGTTGAACAAGGTCAAAGGATCAAAATATTGAATAAAAGAGTAAAACTGAAGTTGTTATTACATTATATTTACATTTCCTTGATACGAACATCTAACTTGGAATTAACTTCATTTTCAAGAAGGCGGCACTACTGCCCATGCATCCAATGTGTCTCGATAGGAAATGGATGTTCAACTTTCTGATAAGTCACTGACGATAATTATCTCCCTTGCACGTTTTTCATCATTATCAGTAATTCCACAGTGAGAGAAAATAATGCAAATATAAGAAAATAGTGAAAATTTATTTGCATTTTGACACACTTCATGGAACTTTGCATTTACTTAAACTGCATATATGCCGAAATGCAATTCTATTCTTAAATACTACTAGATTACACGAGGACATATAATCAAGATTTTAAGTGATCACTTAAATTAAAGATCAGCATAATTTCATCTTTAATCATCTTTTAATGAGTATTATTATTTTGCAAGTATGTTATCTCAACATTTGATTTCCATGGAAACGTTTTCACAAAAAGGCAAGTTTGGGAGCAACTCACAATGTCAGAGACTCTTGTTAGCAGTCTCATTCCCTCCCATGTTACAGGTCTCAATCCATATGTAAAGTAAATTTATATCTCATTCCCTCCCATGTTACAGGTCTCAATCCCTATGTAAAGTACATAACAAAAAAAGGGCTTACTGAGTTCATTGACATATCCCAGAGTTTACAGAGCTCACTCTGTAATTCATCATCAACATCTACCATGAGATCTGTTTGTGTGCCTTCCTCATTCTCTCTATCCACCTCCTGTAATAATGTTAAAATGGCTACAATAGAGTATTCAAGTGAAATGGCTACAATAGAGTATTCAAGTGAATGCGTGTTTCAGGTTCATCAAAATACGCATCATGATAGAAATATGGAATGAATACGAAGAATTGTGTCTTACTTCTCCTCTCTTCCTATCTATTTCCCTGCTTCTTTTAAATACTCCCAGGATAGCCTCAGGTGTATGGGATCGCCCAGCAGACATCTCCATTCTACGGTTACGTTACTGACTCGTAACTTATACACAGTTACATCACGAACCCGTAACCCTCTGTACAATTATTTATCATTAAACTATAGTGTTATTATCCCCGATACGTCGTTTTTGTACCACCAGATATGACACAATCATGATGTGCAATCCATATCTTCTCGCACAGGTCATCACCCGTGAAAATAGTTACCTCTATTAGTTTCATAAGCGTGGAGAAGAGCCAATGTTTGCTGAAGGCTGTGTTACCAATACTCTCAGCACTCCGTAGAAGTTCCGTCTGCTCAGCCAAGTACGGAGGTGGCGATGGGTTTCTGTCCTGACTCGGCGAATCTGCAACATCTGGATGTTCCATCTCTATAATTATACATGTAAACATGTATTATATAACATGATGGTAACATCTCTATTTTAATATGCCATCTATTTTTGGTAACGTGCTTGTCTCTATCTTTATCATCTCTTACAGTTCTCCAATACTGAAAGAGTTTGATATAATAATAATGCCAAAATGAAATGATTTGACCATTTTCAACAACAGATGTTAAAGGGACACATGGCAATCTTGTTTTTTTAAAATCTCACAGCGTCCCGTTAGTTTTTCATTTAACTTGCATTTGTTCAATCATTAATATTAATTGTTAGAATAGTTCAAAGCACATTATGTTTTCATATTACTAACTTTTTATAATATTGCACAAATAATATACTTAAGTATCTGGCAAGAAGCTGAAGAAAATTGAAATCTCATTTTTTTATTTAATTATATGCAAACCATTTTAAAGTCAAAATGACGCAGGATAACTAAATCGAGGAGCACATTTTAATGTTTGAATAGAACTCAAGATTGCCATGTGTCCTTCAGCTTAGGTTTTTAGGCCTTTTTTAATTAGAAATTTTAATAATAACCAGAAGGGTTTTCTACGTAACACTTGTGTCACCTGCCGCACTTATTTTTATTAGGTTAAAGTTTAACGGAAGAGGGCATAACTCTGCCAAAATGAAAGTCAGCATTATTGGACATGCGTAACAACATTTCTTGGGTTAAGATGAAGATGTGAAGTTTCATGAACATACTGAGGTCAAATAATTTTCAAGTTATGGCCAAGGTTAGGTTGCAGGTTAAAGTGTGATGGACGGGCTTGTCATCTATGAGCTTTAACAAGCCATTCTCAAAAGCAACAAGCCTCGGGCTTGTGGGCTAGTGTTCATGTCGAACACTGCTCCTGCTCCCAAGGAGACAATTTGTCAAGATTTTCTTGCAGGATCTGACAATTTTTTGGACAGGTAATTATCCTATAAAGCACAAAGTTGACAACAAAAAGTCTGACCGATGACTTTATGCTGTCAGGTAAGTCACTGACGAACAGTAAAGAGGACTGGTCCTACGGCCGCGCCCTGACGTAGACCAGACTACATCAGCAGAGACAGAAGAAACACCGTCTTGGTCAGCCTGCTGAGTATGTCTGATTACACCAGTCTATCTATGGTGGCCGACTGTGAAGTCACCGACCCTCACAAACCTATTATGGGGTGAATAAATGGATCAGCATTCATTTGGTGATTGGAAGTTTAATAAAAAGGTATCTATCCATTGACTAGTGGATCCCTGTATTCGGTAAAATCTAATTATACCCACGTTTTTGAAAAAGACTCGGTATATTAAAATCGCCTCCATTTGTCCGTCCTTTACCGCATCTCCTCCTAAACCGCTGAACAGAATTCAACCAAACTTAGGGTATGACCACCATATGATGACGGCGTGCAAGAGCAACATTACTTTTAGCTCCGAGCCCAGGGGCCCTCAAGGCGGTCAAAAGGTCAAATGCACTAAAAATTCAATTACACTCCTCATTTTTGCTCATAACTTGGTGTATGTAATTGTCTATGAAAGATAAACAACATATCAAACGATTTTATTATTCCGAACTCGAACGTCTGCATGGGGGCGGGGGTGGTGTGCGTGTTGAGGAAGGGGGATGGGGGAATTTGGGGCATTTTTTGGTTTGTAATTATGTCTCAAATGAAACATTATGATGATGATGGTGGTGGAGGAAGGATAACGGGGTCAATTATTTTTATACCCACATTTTTAAAACAAGAGGTCAATGACCTTGAAGCTCTACTGATTGATTTTGATTTCAGGAAGTAGTCGCTACAGACTTGTTTTTTGAAAATCTATTTTTAACCGTGGCGGCCATCTTGAATTTCCGGCCGACCTGAAATTTTGCTAAGATCAATAAGACATTAAGAGCAACATTCCTGTGAAGTTTCAAAGAAGTAGTCGCTACAAGTTTTCATTATATAACTCTATGTAAACAAAGCAGCCATGTTTAAGGTCAAATCAAAACGATTTTCGACAAGGACCAACATCATGTCATACTGATCATTTTAGAAAAAGTCCCATATCAATATCTCTTATTGTTTTGAAGAAGTAGTCGCTACAAACTTATTTATTTTAAATCTATTTTTAGCTGTGGCGGCCATCTTGAATTTCCGGCCGACCTGAAATTTTTCTAGGATCAACTAGACATCAAGAGCAACATTCCTGTGAAGTTTCATGAACATCCGTCAAGTAGTTTCAGAGGAGTAGTCGCTACAAGTTTTTACTATATAACTCTATGTAACCAAAGATGGCCACTGGCAGCCATGTTTAACGTCGAATCAAAATAATTTTCCACAAGGATCTACATCATGTCATGCTGATCATTTTAGAAAAAGTCCCATATCAATATCACTTATAGTTTTCAAGAAGTAGTCGCTACAAACTTATTTTTTAAAAATCTAGTTTTAGCTGTGACGGCCATCTTGAATTTCCGGCCGACCTGAAATTTTGATAGGATCAACTAGACATCAAGAACAACATTCCTGTAAAGTTTCATGACAATCCGCCAAGTAGTTTCAGAGAAGTAGTCGCTACAAGTTTTTACTATATAACTCTATGTAAACAAAGATGGCCGCTGGCAGCCATGTTTAACGTTGAATCAAAACGATTTTTGACTAGGATCAACATCATGTAATGCTGATCATTTTAGAAAAAGTCCCATATCAATATCACTTATAGTTTTCAAGAAGTAGTCGCTACAAACTTATTTTTTAACAAGAGGTCAATGACCTTGAAGCTCTACTGATTGATTTTGATTTCAGGAAGTAGTCGCTACAGACTTGTTTTTTGAAAATCTATTTTTAACCGTGGCGGTCATCTTGAATTTCCGGCCGACCTGAAATTTTGCTAGGATCAATTAGACATTAAGAGCAACATTCCTGTGAAGTTTCATGAAAATCCGTCAAGTAGTTTCAGAGGAGTAGTCGCTACAAGTTTTCATTATATAACTCTATGTAAACAAAGATGGCCGTTGGTAGCCATGTTTAACGTCAAATCAAAACGATTTTCGACAAGGACCAACATCATGTCATACTGATCATTTTAGAAAAAGTCCCATATCAATATCTCTTATAGTTTTGAAGAAGTAGTCGCTACAAACTTATTTATTTTAAATCTATTTTTAGCTGTGGCGGCCATCTTGAATTTCCGGCCGACCTGACATTTTTCTAGGATCAACTAGACATCAAGATCAACATTCCTGTGAAGTTTCATGAACATCCGTCAAGTAGTTTCAGAGTAGTAGTCGCTACAAGTTTTTACAATATAACTCTGTGTAACCAAAGATGGCCACTGGCAGCCATGTTTAACGTCGAATCAAAATAATTTTCCATAAGGATCAACAACATGTCATGCTGATCATTTTAGAAAAAGTCCCATATCAATATCACTTATAGTTTTCAAGAAGTAGTCGCTACAAACTTGTATTTTGAAAATCTATTTTTAGCCATGGCGGCCATCTTGAATTTCCGGCCGACCTGAAATTTTGCTAGGATCAATTAGACATTAAGAGCAACATTTCTGTAAAGTTTCATGAAAATCCGCCAAGTAGTTTCAGAGGAGTAGTCGCTACAAGTTTTTACTATATAACTCGATGTAAACAAAGATGGCCGCTGGCAGCCACGTTTAACGTCGAATCAAAACGATTTTTGATAAGGACCAACATCATGTCATGCTGATCATTTTAGAAAAAAGTCCCATATCAATATCACTTATAGTTTTCAAGAAGTAGTCGCTACAAACTTGTATTTTGAAAATTTATTTTTAGCCGTGGCGGCCATCTTGAATTTCTGGCCGACCTGATTTTTTGCTAGGATCATTTAGACATCAAGAGCAACATTCCTGTGAAGTTTCATGAAAATCCGTCAAGTAGTTTCAGAGGAGTAGTCGCTACAAGTTTTCATTATATAACTCTATGTAAACAAAGATGGCCGCTGGCAGCCATGTTTAACGTCAAATCAAAACGATTTTCGACAAGGACCAACATCATGTCATGCTGATCATTTTAGAAAAAGTCCCATATCAATATCACTTATAGTTTTCAAGAAGTAGTCGCTACAAACTTGAATTTAAAAAATCTATTTTTAGCTTTGGCGGCCATCTTGGATTTCACATCAACATGAATTTTTGCTAGGATCAACTAGACTTCATGGGCAACATTTCTGTAAAGTTTTATGAATATCCATCCAGTAGTTTCAGAGGAGTAGTCGCTACAAATAAAAGTTAACGGACAGACGGACGAACAGACGGACGCCGCACCACGGCATAAGCTCTGCTGATCTCTGATCAGTAGAGCTAAAAATCTATTTTTAGCTGTGACGGCCATCTTGAATTTCCGGCCGACCTGAAATTTTTCTAGGATCAATTAGACATCAAGAGCAACATTCCTGTAAAGTTTCATGACAATCCGCCAAGTAGTTTCAGAGAAGTAGTCGCTACAAGTTTTTACTATATAACTCTATGTAAACAAAGATGGCCGCTGGCAGCCATGTTTAACGTTGAATCAAAACGATTTTTGACTAGGATCAACATCATGTCATGCTGATCATTTTAGAAAAAGTCCCATATCAATATCACTTATAGTTTTCAAGAAGAAGTCGCTACAAACTTGTATTTTAAAACTCTATTTTTAGCTTTGGTGGCCATCTTGGATTTCACATCAACATGAATTTTTGCTAGGATCAACGAGACTTTATGGGCAACATTTCTGTAAAGTTTCATGAATATCCATCCAGTAGTTTCAGCTGTGAAGTCGCTACAAATAAAAGTTTACGGACAGACGGACGGACGCCGGACGCCGCACCACGGCATAAGCTCTGCTGATCTCTGATCAGTAGAGCTAAAAAGCAGGGTATATTAAAATCGCCTCCGTTTGTCCGTCTGTTACCGTATCTCCTCCTAAACCGCTGAATGGAATTCAACCAAACTTAGGGTATGACTTCAGCATAATTTTATGATGACTGCGTGCAAGAGCAACATTATTTTTGGCTCCGCACCCAGGGGCTCTGCATGGGGCATTTACATTGTCATTTTTCCATATCTGTGCACACAACTTGGTGTATGTTATCGTCTATGGAAGATAAACAACATATGAAACGATTTTATTATTTCGAACTCAGGCGTCTGCTCAGGGGCCCAGGGTGGGTGGGGTGGGAGATCTGGGTAATTTGGAACTATGATGTCATAGTTCTTAAAATGGCGACTCCCATATCCATGTCAGAACAACCCTCAAAATGGCGGCTCCCATATCCTTTTCAGACCAACCTTCAAATGGTCATATCTTTGTTGTTTATCATCCGATCATTTCACCTTTTTCCAAATTTTTCAGAACTCTCAATAATAGAGCTTGTTTGGCTGGGGCGCTACATTCCCTTTAAGGTTAAAGATAAGGTCATGAACAAACTAGTTGCATTTGGCACACCCTTTGGCTTCTGAACCCATGCTGTGGGTCCACAAGGATACTATTTGTGGTCAGATGCCTCATTTTAACAAAGATGTGTTCCAGAGTTTTGCAGCAAACGCAGGTTAGGCACACAAGTCTATAGCAAGCAGAATTGTATTTACCCCATTTTTTTCGGTGCATAGAATTACCGGAATCCACCTATTTACCGGAATCTACCGGAATCCACTTTTTATAATTGATATAATTGATATATTTTAAAATATTGATAGAATACATTAGTTATAGTATTAGAAGACTAAAGATAATGTACTAATAATGATATATACTTTATAAAATATGTTGTTTTTTTTATATATTTATTAGTTTTTTTTCGTATTTTATGAATTGTGCTAACAAAGAAATTGCTAATAAAATTTCATTTACGGATGATGATGTTGTTTGCATTAGTTTTTTACCTCTTTTACATGTGTCATAATAATAGATACAGTATAATTTAATTGATATTGTTAAAAGGGCCTTGGTTATTGACAATTTTGAGATGTTCTTTCGAACAATATTGTTTGGCCCTTAAAAGGGCCTTTATAATGCATAAAGCATTTATATCTTGGTAGATAATAAACATCTATGAATGACAGATGTCAATATTCTCATGCCACCTTCTTTGGCTCCAGGATGAACCATGTCTGCGTCATAATGGCGAGGGAACTTCAGTTTCTTCATGACATTGATGAAGTCTTCCTGCAACATAACCCGCAGCCTCTTGTTAACACTGCGTCGCACTTCTCACATTTCCTCGCTCGGCAATACAATTATTTCATTTTTTTTAATTACTTTACACAGTGAAGTAAGAAGAGACTTACTTCACTGCTTTACAAAGGACACCGAAACCTTTAAGTGTGAGCAGGATGTTTATGGAAATATTTATTGCGAAAACTAAGTGACGTGCTAAACGCGATTGGTGTAATACACAAGTTCTCAATTTGAATTTTGTTCTGTTATATATCTTAAAATATGTATAGCGGAAAAATATTTATTACGGTACTAATATTATTTAATTACATTTAACATTGATTAACGCCTCTGCATTATAAAAAAGAAGCAGTAAGTGACATATCTTAAAAACTTTTATAGCGGAAAATAAGTGACAAGATGATGTAATATACAAAGCAGATGCATACGGCCGTACTTATAACACGTGCTGTAATAGCATCCTCACGTGCTAAACGCGACAAGATTTAATACACAGGTTCTCAATTAGCAAGACTTGAATTTTGTTCTGTTATATATCTTAAAATATGTATAGCGGAAAAATATTTATTACGGTACTAATATTATTTAATTACATTTAACATTGATTTACGCCTCTGCATTAAAAAAAAGAAGCAATAAGTGACATATCTTAAAACATTTATAGCGGAAAATAAGTGACATGATGATGTAATATATAAAGCAGATGCATACGGCCGTACTTATAACATGTGCTTTAATAATAACAACGTCACGTGCTAAACGCAAGATTTAATACACAGGTTCTCAATTAACAAGACTTGAATTTTGTTCAAAAGATAAGTGACATAAGATATTAGGGAGCGCATGATGATGTATTTACATTAAAGGAGCCCTTTTATACCTCTTGTTTCTTGTTTATATTTATTACTGAACACTATATAAACACATTGCAACTCATTTTTTTGGTGATATATCGCTTTCCGTGCTTTTTATCGCCAGGTAAAAAATCACCTGTTGACCGATACAATATCCGTATTCGCCTCGGGTTTATTTCCGCTGATTTCCGGTGTGTGACGTCACACAAAGTACCGCGCCATATCTGACAGATTGACAACACAGACAGGTTCTCAATATTTTATTTAGATACCTTAGATCGTACTTTCTTGAAGTATTAAAGGAAACGGCACTGAAAGTATGAAATACATAGGGATGAAATTGTTTATTGACTGCACTCATTTCTGAGAAAAGCTTGTTGCATCACAGAAGTTCAGGGATTTGCTCTCCTATAACATGAAGCCGTGGCTTTACGTTTTCTCTGACCATTGGCAAGTGTATTAAATACATATCTACGAACGGGAAGACGATTTTTGAAATGACGTACATACACGTTTGACTTTTTAATGTGTGGACTTTCCGTAGAGTTTCTCTGCCCTAGACATAAACTGACACACTGATTTTTATGGTAGACGGACATTAGCCCCTAGGACATTAGCCCCATAGCTCAAATTTGTATAGGCGGACAAAAGCCCTTCATGATATTGCTCATGCGGACAATAGCCCCTTAATCATTTTGCATATGCGGACAAAAGCCCCTTCGCACTAGGACATTATCCCCTTCACTCTAGGACAATAGCCCCTTCATGATTTTGTTAAGCAGGACATTATCCCCTTCCCTAGAACTTGTAATATGGAACATCAAAGAAGTATGGATTGACAGTTTGTATTGATAATTTTATTGATAATTAGTGTTGAATATATGAACAATGCCTTAATACAAATATTCAATTCATGCAGCCATTTAAAGTGTTAATTATAGCCAATTAGTCAATTAATTGATACAATAAATCTATTTAGTGTTTAACTTGTTTGTTAACACCTTATATGTGAAATTATTGGGAAATATGCTTGAAATGTATTTTAAAGTGTATTGATGGAAATTATTTTTATTGTCTTTGTGTAATAATATTAGAAATATATGCATGTACATGTGCTCAATAAAATTAAAAAAACATATTCATGCAAATAAAATTTCAACACCATATACAGACGATTATTTCATGCTTTCAAAGAAACATTATTAAGGGGCTAATGTCCTATGTTGAAGGGGCTTTTGTCCGCATGTGCAATATCAAGAAGGGGCTTTTGTCCGCCTGTGCAAAATCATGAAGGGGATAATGTCCTAGGGTGAAGGGGCTATTGTCCGCATGAGCACTATCATGAAGGGGCTTTTGTCCGCCTATACAAATTTGAGCTTAGGGGCTAATGTCCTAGGGGCAAATGTCCTACCTTCTATAAGTGTACAACTTACCTAAAATGATCATTTGTTATCCATTTCACACTAAAATGTAAATAATAAAAAACAAAATACCTTAGTTTAAATCTATTATCTAGGTACTATGCAATATGTTTGAACAGCAAATTACAGGTGTCAGTGCTGTGACGTCATACAAGAAACGTTTGCACACGGTCTGAAATTGTCCACACGTTTTTTGGTCAAACGCAAGTCACATGGTGCATATGTAAACGTCCTTTTGATGTCAAATAAATGAGACTAACCGATTGCATACTTTCATAGTTTGTCTGTGTTGTTTGTGTTTATTAACATATCACTTATTATGCGCCTATCAACGTTTTACCCCACTGAGGTGGCGGCTGGCATACACAGTGGGATTTAGACACATGTACACATTGATCGCATAATTGTCATTCGAAGGTCTAAGGGTAAGAGTTATATAAATATCACCATTCCATGTTCTGTTCAAGTTCTTCTCCAGAATACTCTATTTTTATCATAAGTAATAAATCGGCTAATTCAAAGCATGTGTTACCTTTTTTCAGGCATGTTAATAAGACCTCACATATTTACCCCAATATATATATTTTTTTAATTATTTATATAAAAAAACTAGCCCAATAAAATAATGTTCCGGTTTCCGACCAACCCCGTTTTAAGGGCTGACCTCAAACATTTTATGCCAAATCTAATTTCAGTATCCTGTAATATATGATGATATCAACAAATACACATGGTAATAAAACTCTTTGATGCCATATAAGCCGGCTAAAAGTGGCTAAGTACTGCGAAATACCATAAATGCCATAAAACCCTTACTGGCCACTCAATCTAGAATATGCAGGGTCATAAAACTAACTGACTGTGTTACAAAAAGGTGATAACAGGATACGGCTAGGGTCATAAAACCCTTCTTTCACTTGTTACGGAATACACAGTGTCATAAAATGACTTTGTTCTGGCTGTTTCAAACAATTTGGCCTAGAGGTTCTTGTACTATAATTATCAAAAGAAATCAATGATTTATAAGACATTAGTGAAATTAGCAAGCAATAATCTGATCATGTAAATCATGATCAGATCAGATAAGCATTTATTGAAAAAAAAATAGATATAATAATTTTAATCAGCTTGAAAAAAAAGTACACTCTCAGAAACTGAAACATCCGAGTCGCTGTTCACCATTGTTGATTGTATCGGGGCATCTGTGTGACGTCATCGCCGAAGATGGACTTCGGGTAAACTCGTAATATTCCGGATTTTTTCCCGTTGATTTCCGTAAAGGTGTGCCGTGTGATATATGGAAACGTAATAATAACGTGTTTCGGCTGTGATTTAAATCGTGAGAAATATATCAATAGTTTTTATACAAATAGATCTATCAAATAAATATAAGTTATAAGGGTATTAAAGGGCTCCTTTAATAATAAAACAATAGCTTATGCATTTATTTTAGTACTAATAACATCAATTCCCAGTGTAATGGTAACATGGTTCATACAGACTTTTCAAACCTAAATTTAGGGCCTTTTTAGGGCCTTTTTAGGGACATTTTCGCTAAATTTAGGGCCTCAATATTTATAGCATAATTATGCGTTTGACTAAAATTCCTGCTTACTGCTGCAGTAAAACCCCTCTAAAGTGACCCCTACAAGAAGATAGGTGGCAGCTTAATGCAGCATGATAGTATTGTAGAAAGCTCCTCTAATAGCTTTCTGCAAACTATAGTACTGCATTAAGCAGTCACCTGTAAAAAAAACACTAAATGTGTATATTGTAAG
>JAWPHD010019039.1:0-37346 GCA_037043455.1 Cyrtodaria siliqua
TCTGAGCGGATCATGACTGACAACATTTACTTTAAAAACTTTGCTATACTGTTTTGGGGATGTTTCAATTTCTCGGATACTCATTATATAATATTACATGAGATTATTTCTTTAAGCCCCTATTAATTAATTAATTAATTATTTTGAAGTAAAATATTTATTTCCTGGTTAGATTTTTTTTTTTTTTTTATTTATCCATACATAATAATTTTAATTCCTCGTTCAAGTAAAACATCATAGTGGGCAATAAAAGAAACTTTGTATAAAGTTGGATGGTAACTGGTTGCCTCTGAAATTTGTTTTTTGCACAAAGAACGTAGTTTGTTTATATCTCTTTTTTCTATTTTCCATGACAGTTTTAGTTGTTGTGTCATTGTTATGATTCTTTCTGTCAAATCTTGAAAGTTTGAAAAAATTAAAAGCTCAGCATCTAATTTACTCGCATCTTCAAAATCAACCGTTTGGGCATGTGCTATTTGATCTTTTTTAAAGTTGTTGATTTCAATTTTTACTTGTTCCATTATAATATTAAATCAGATAATATTTTTTAAGCCTTATTTAAATATATATTTCTATAGTATAATATAATGAATTGCAAATATTGTGAAAGAGTTTTAGATATTATTGATCCTCCTGGGGTGTGCACAGATTGCATCTTATTTCACACGACAAAGAAGCTTTATATTGTACCAGGGCCAAGCTGTGTTACAAGTGTACATACGCATGTGTGAATTGTTACGATACTTGTGAAGTTTTCGATAATGAGCGTGTTTGCCTTAATTGTGGCACTCACAATGGTTATAATCTTTTCACAAGTTGTACCTACAGCCAAAAGAAAACTATTTACCATAGAAAGTATCATTTAGACAAATACTTGGTAGCATTTGATTTGTCTTCTAAAAATAGGCAAAGATTTGAAGATTTGTTTTACAAAATTGTAAAGATTTTGGATAAGCTGGAAGGCCGAAAAAGATCAATCAAATTTGAATACATTTTTCAGAAAATATTTAAAATATTAAAAATAGAAAAAGAAACAAAACCGATTAAAACAAAATCAACCAGAGAAAAGTACGATAGGATATGGAAACAAGTCGAATTACGACTGAATGCTATGACCGTTTAACTTGAATCTTTTCATATACATTTCCAGAGGTTCTGTAAAGTTATCATTCTTTTGAATCTCTAATATTTTATTGAAGGTAATCCTAATTACCTCTTCGTCATTTTCTAGTCCTGTTGTTGTTTGGACATATGATAAAAGTTGTTGAAAACTCCTATGATGTGTTTTTAACAAAGTCTTTTTTTTCTGAAATTCTTGTTTTACTCACTAAAACAGCAACTACTGGAGGAACTGCGCCAACTGCGGCTATAAAAACAGGAATTACTGGAACCAATGCCAATACGGCAGTACAACCAATTATCCCACTAACAATCTGTAATGTTGTATTTATAATACCGCACAATTTATAACTGCGTCTGTATGCGGCTACAAGTCGCGTCAAGTGATCAATTAATTATTCTTTGGTTTTCATGTATAATTACAGTTAGACAATAATTTAATTAAAATATTTAGAAAATAGTTGCTCGTGTTCTTTGGGTGACATTTTGCCTATTTTTAATAATTCATCGATTATGCTAATGCCTTTATTTATTAGCTGTGGACTATTATTCCCTGATTCAATACTTCCACATACCAACTCTAGATCATCCATTAAATCATTAGGATTATTGTAATATTCAACATCAACACAACCTCCTAAAATCTTTTTGAACTTTGAAGAACCCTTGTGAATTGGTAAATCAGATAATTCTGTTAGTTCCTTGAAAGCATTCTGAGACAGCTTTGAATAAGTTTTTCCATTGTTGTAACGCTTTGTTATCAAGTCTATAATCATCTACTTTTAGATCTAGCACAACTGCATCTCCTTGTTTTGCAATAAGTTTGTGATGACCGACAAGCTTAGGTAAATCAATTTGTAACATTCCATAGTGGCCATCTTTGTCGACTTTGTAGGAATTTCTTTTTTGTTGTATTCCTCGGCCGAAGACGGGAGAATGCACAAGCATTGCATCAATTATTTTTTCTATAATATTTTATAGCTTTTGACTCGTTTTCCAAAGTGTTTTGAACTTGTTTGTATTGATCTCTCTCGTCTGCATCCGTTGTAATTTTTAAATGTTTAGTGACTTCAGCCCTATTGCGACCAATTTGTTTGATAATATCACTAAGCTGTTCGAGTATGTCTGCAAGTTTTTGGTTATCTCCGGCTACGCTCGATGGTAAGGGTAAGTCATATAGATCTATCACTTCTTTCTCGATTTCAGCATCTAGATCAGCAGTAGTTGGTTCTTCAGCAAATAACTGGGGTAATCCCTGATACATTTGTTTTTCTTGTACTTCATCACCTATTGCTGCTGGAAGAGCGGCTAATTGCTGACTTATTTTCGGAAGAGAAGCTAACTGCTCGGTTAGCTGTTCTGACTGACTTTTTATTCCGCTAGTTACAGGTTTAAATATTTCTTTGTACAAATCACGACTAGCTCCTTTTTCTAGTCTTTTTTTAGTAACTTTATTCTCGTATTCTTTGACAAGCTCGCTCGCTTTTCGCTTTTTATCTGCTAATTCTTTCCATTTTAACAAAGACATGTATCATATAAGGTTAGATTAAAATAAGATAAATTAAGATAACTTGATATAAGTTAAACCAAGTTAAGATAACTTAAATCAAGTATTATGTAGTTTTTGTTTTCTTTTTAACCGCAGAGTCTAATATTTGCATGTGCTTTTTCAGACTCATTTTGTATTTTAACCAACTTCTTTTCCAGACGTGTTATCTCACTAGGAAATTCAGATTTGCTTAACATTTTATTTATATGCTTCCTCTCCGCTTCTAATCCTATCAAATAAATAGTATTTGGTCGTTCTTCTGTTTTCGACAAACTTCCTGGATTTTTCATTGCCGGTCTCCAGGCAAGATCTGCATCTTTTTGTTTAGAAGGTCCTGGGATATTCATCTTAACTTTTTGTAATCCTTTTTATCTAACTTGATTAGCCTTAAAACATTCTGCTTCTGTTCCAAGTTGTTTACCACGAGGGATTTGCTTTATTCTACAATACGCTTTAGACATATATAATAAACATTAGATACATTTTTTAATCCCATTGTGAACGCTCCCAATCATAGTAACTAGGATCGACGAATTTTTGACCTTTGTAGTACTCAAACCCAGGTTCAGCTTTAGGTTTAACTGCTTTCTTAACTCTAGGCTTAACTGCTTTCTTAACTTTAGGCTTAACTGCTTTCTTAACTGCTTTTGTTACTGCAGGTTTAACCGCTTTTGTTACTGCAGGTTTAACTGCTTTTGTGACTGTAGGCTTGACTGCTTTTTCAACTATTTTTTCAACTGCAGTCTTAACTTCTTTTTGTAATCCGTAATATCTAACTTGATTAGCCTTAAAACATTCTGCTTTTGTTCCAAGGCGTTTACCGCGAGGGATTTGTTTTATTCCACAATACACTTTAGACATATATAATAATACTTAGATAATATTAATATTATCTGACTATTATTATAATGGAAATTCCAAACTATGATATGAAAACAGAAAACGGTAATTTTAAACAAATATGGAACTTCATGCCAGACTGTTGTTTTAGAATGTTAATTTGCGGTAATTCAGGATCTGGCAAGACAAACACACTAGTTCACATGTTGCTGAAACCTTTGGTTTACTACGACAAGATTTACTTGTTTGCTAAACACTTAGAGCAGTCCAAGTATCAGGTCTTATCACAAAAACTTGAAAAGATAGCAAAAAAGAACAAAATCCCAGTTGGAGATATATTAGAATGTTCAAATGATGAAGTTATCCCTGTGGATACCTTAAATTCTGATGCTCAAAAGATAGCTATTGTTGATGATTATGTTTGCGAGAGTAATCAAAACAATATTATTAATTATTTCATCCAGGGAAGACATAAAAATTGTTGTGTAATTTACTTGTCAGAATCTTATTATAAAACTCCCAAAGACATTCGTTTAAACTGTTCTCATTACATCTTCTTCGCGACTCCGGTTAATCGCGAGCTGGGTATGCTTTCGAAAGAACAAGATGTCACCAAAGAGCAGTACAGAAAAGCGACTGACAAGCAGTACGACTTTCTGTATCTGGATCGCCCTAGGAAGTTAGTAAAGCGTAACTTCAACGGTGAAATTTAATCTAATCATATTATATAATGGGACTTTTTAATGATCTTGGCGAGGAAGTTACTACTGGCAGTGTCAATATTACAAATTTTGGTATTGTGCTGTCTGAGTACGTAAAACAAAAACATCTGGTTAATTATCTTAACAAAGGCAGAAACCAGGAAAATGTTTTGAGAAGTGAGCTTAATATGGATAATAATAAAATTACCAATGTTGGCAATCCAACAAAAGCAGATGATGCAGCAACAAAGCAATTTACTGTAAGAAGAGTAACAAAAATCATACGTGATTATAATATTGATAAAATTCCAGACATGATGAAAGATTTAACAACAGGTGTTGATGATAAACTAAGCCTGATACAAACAAAGTTACAAACAAACCGCGAGCAAATGCTTGTAATTCTAAACGGATTGAACGATGCAATAAATCTTCTAGGTAATGCTTTGAAAGAGTTAGAAAAGAAAGACGATGTATTGGAAGAGAGCGAAAACTACAAGAAATTAAGCAAACAAATAAGAGCTGGTGTTCAAAATATTAATGCACGGATTGGGGAAATCAATACACAAATGGTTGATAACAATGAACTTGAAACTGCTATTGCTGATGCTTCGAAACAAATGAGAACACATTTTACTACTGAAATAACTCAGATTAAAATATTAAATGAGCAGATAAACACCAACGTTGCTGATATCAGCAAAGAGTTTGAAGACATCAAAAAGAAAATGGTTGACGGCAAGTCGCTGGAGACTGCTCTGAACAAACTGGTTGACACTGATAAACTTGAGACTGCTATTGATGATGTTTCAAAGCAATTGAAAGCTGCTCAGGATGAAAGAAGCAAAGCTTTTGATGGTGAAATAGCTTCTCTCAAAGAGCATAATCAAAAGGTTGACAGTCGGCACACGGAGGTTCTTGGTATAATTGATGAGTTAAGAGAAAAAGTAGCACATTTAGGCCAGATTCTAGTTTTTGAAGCTACAATAGATGGCACAAGCATTATACAAGATGCCTTTGCGGACTCCAGCCACAGGGTGAGATCGACTTTTGTATCGTATCCAACTCAAAAACCACTTGAAAGAACCCGTCAAAACTCTTTGCTTGATGCTTTTACTTTTGTAGCCAATCCACTTATAAAAAGTGGATTAAAATATTATCAAGCGAAAGATGGTTTGACTACATTTACAATTTTTAGAGAAGGTCGTTATGTATTTGATATGAATTTTACTTACACGGGAGCAGATGTAGAAAAAAATATAATTTTTTCAGCATTGGAAAACGGCACTAAGAATTTTTATCCGATAATAAAAAATGACAAACGCATATTAAAAGAAACGTTTGAAGTATATGCCAAGCTATCTTATACTATTATATTTAGATCAGACACAAAAGTAAATACTACTCAAGTTTTCAATTTTAAAAAATCTAGTTTTAAAATGTATCACAAACCGGAATAATTAGTATTAATAAATTTTATCCATCCTATATTATATGGAACAAAAAATCGTATTATCATCGGAATAATTAAATTCAATAATTAATAGCTCAAATACACCGAGTAATTTTACAACTGTATTTGACAGACCATTAATATTAGGCAGGAACAAACAATATGGTATTGGACTCGATAAGATTAATTCCATGACTTACTCGTGGTATAATATTAGCGAAGATTTTAATAACAAAGTGATAAGGTATCACAATGGAACAGATTGGAAAAGTATTATTTTTACAAATGGAAAGTACAGTTATGCTGATATTGATAATTACATAAAAGAAACATTGACTGTAAGCAGTGATTAAACCGCCGATGACTCGCCTGTCCCCCAGATAAGAATTGAGTTTGATTTATCAAGTTTCAAATGTTTGGTTACCATTCATAATAACTTTGTGCTTGATTTGAGAGAATCAAACTTTCACACCTTGATCGGGTTTGACAAAGATGCAGTCATCAGAGAAACTAAATTTGGAACTGTAACACCGAACATAACAAATTCTATCGATACGTTGTATATCCACTGTGATTTGATAAGTAATTCTATTGTTGATGGATCATACGGGGATGTTATTTATGAAATAAGTACAGCTGATCTTACGAGATCATATCCTTTCAAAGATGAACCGATAAGAGTCGGATTCTGTGAAGTAAACAAAACAATCATTAACAGTATTAATATTTACATAACCGATTTCTCCGATAAAATTATTAATCTTAATGGTGTCCACACATCATTTCGATTTGTTTTGAAGGAATGAATGTAACATAAGTTATATGGCATGTTTAAAAAAAGTTTATGACACTAGCACGGGAACATATTCTCAAGTTGATCGATTAACTGGAGCTGGTATATTTGACATTCTTTCAAAAGTCGGATCGAAGATATTCAGCGAGTCTGTGAAAACAGCAGGCAAGAAAGCATTAGAAACTGCTGGCAAGTAAATTATAGAAAGCGGTTCTAAAAAACTTGGAGATGAAGTAGGAAAAATGGCTGCTGATAAATTAGTTTCAGTTATTAAACCTAGTAAACCAAAAAGAGAGATGATTCTAAAAGAACTTACAAAGGCTGATAACAAAAAAGAAGTTGTAGCTGAAACTGAAGAAGATGTAGCCGGGGCTGAAGAAGATGTAAATGCAAAAATTAATAGATTACTATCCGGAAGGGGAATTCATACAAGAATTAATCGATTAATTAATAAAAAATAATCTAATTACTAGTATACATAGATGTTTCGAAGTAATCAATATAATACTAGATACGAGCATGTACCTATTCAGTTAGATACCCCCGTGACACAACCCGGAAATAATACCAGACAAATGAAAAGTGGTTATCAGTTTACAATAAATGATAGAAGTTCTTACTTTGGTTGGTATAACGCATATTTTGAAATCAGTTTTCGAGTAAACAAAGTTGCTGATGGAACCAATTTCGCAGACGCCGACAGAATTGCTTTAATTAACGATGCAGCTTCACTGATTGATCAAATGCAAGTAAAGCAAAATGGAAAAATAGTTTACGATGGAAATACTCTTCACAGATTTGTTAATGTCAAAAGCTTGCTTGAAATTTCTGACGATTATGCAAAGACAACCGGAACAAACGAATACTTTTATTTAGATAATACGACTGCTGCAGAATCTCGAGATGATAAAGCCGTTTATAATTCAGGATTTGCGATTCGTCATGCTTTGATCATAACTAATCAAAAAGATGACTCTATAATTCCATTAAACAAATATTCCTTCTTTGGAGGTTTGGAAACAAACATGCTTCCTCCTGGTCAAATTCAAATTAGCTTGCAACTGACAAATGATAATGTGTTAATTTTCAAATCAAGTGGTGGAGATGGTCGAGTAGTTATTAATAAATTAGTTTTGTGGATACCCATAATGATATTTAACTCAGATGGTTTAAGTTACGTAATGACAAATCATATGACATCAACAATATGGACTTATCTACGTGAAATGATACAAGAAAGTGGAAGTTCTCAACTAACTGAATCCGTATTTAGAATAACGGCTGGAGTCAAAAGTCCCAAACATGTGTTTGTGTATTTGCAAAGGTCAGACAAGAGTTCACACCAAGAGCGAAATCCTCACCTTTTGGATACTTTTAAACTAAATGCAGGTGATGCTGATTCTTATTTGCAAACAGTCAGATTGGAAGTTGGAAATGGAGTTTATTATCCAGAAACTGAATACAGTTATGATAATATTATAAGAATATTCAGAGATGTTATTAATTATTCTTACAAATAAAATGATAAAAACACTGGAACTTTACTCAATACGGGTTATTTTAAAAATCTCTTCGGAATGATATATTTCGATTTAAGTTACAAGGGAAATGAGGTTAGTGTTGATCCAAAACAACTAAATTTAAGATATAAATTAAATGCAGCTCAAGGAGCTCCTTATAAAGCTTATGCTCTCGTTCTTTATGAGGAAGATGTTGTTATTGATACTGTTGGAAATGAACTAGTTATTGTTTAATCTAACTTATAATATATATGACTTACGTAAATTATTCAGTAAATTTAACAGATGGACAAAAACAGAGTTTAGCGAGGGCTTATGAGGATAGGAGTGAATTAACACTCAGGTTAAAAAATAACCAACTAACTGGGAATTTCCCCTTGTCGCTGACAGCTACTCAGATTAACAATATCAACAAAGCTAAATCTGGCGGACGGGGATTAGACATAAATATATCAAAATCACAAATGAGATCTCAGTCAAAAAATGGAGTTTTTTTAGGTGCATTAGCTGGTTTGTTAACTAAAACAATATTACCAACAGTTTCTAAATTTGCACCAAAGATATTAGGGCCTTTAGCAACAGGGGCACTTAGTGGTCTGGCAAGTACTGGAATTGGTAAAATATTTGGAAATGGAATGGTAACTGTTCCTGCTGATAAAAAACAAACACTTCTAAAATCAAATAAATTAACAACTGCACAAAAGAACAAAATAGCAAAGTCAAAAGGTTGCTGCACTATTAAACTAACAAACAAACAACTGCAAGACGTACTGGCATGTGCTTTTAGTAATAAAATGGCAACTGTTCCCAGTAATAACAAACAGCAAGATGTAACGGCAACTGTTCCTAGTGATAAAAAACAAACACTTATCGCATCAAATAAATTAACACTTGCACAAAGAAAGAAGATAGCAAAGTCAAAAGGCCACTGCCCTGTTAAACTAACTAAAAAACAAAAGCAGGACGGAGGATTTCTTGGAATGCTTGCATCACTAGGAATTCCATTGATTGGATCTCTTATTAGTGGTTTAACTGGAAAAGGTTTGCAAGTAGATAGAAGAGGACAAGGTTTGCAAGTAGACTCACAAATTAGACCATACAGAAGTATCCCATTCATAAAAAAAAATTAAATTTTAAAAATGAACCTATATCTAACTTAGATATAATGGAATGGGTTAAGCAGCTAGGTATACAGAACTTCAGTGGGGTGTACAGCAAAAACAAATTACCAGCAAAACAAAATAAACAAGAATGTGGTATTATTAATCATATTGGACCTGGCACACACTGGACTTGTTATTATGATAATTATTACTTCGATCCGTTTGGCCTGAGCCCACCAAAAGAAGTTTTAGCGTACATACCTAATATAAAATATAACAATATCAAGATAAAACAAGTGTCCTGTGCGGATATTTCTGTTTGTACTTTATCAAAAAGTTGCAAGAAGGAAATAGTGTGTACGATATTCTTTATAAATTATTAAAGCCTTACAAACCAGTGAAAACATTATATTTTGTAAACGAAGTTTAATCTAATCATATTATATATGAGTTACTGTATAAAAGAAAAAAAGTTTACTGAAAATATTAATCCTCAGTATTTTTTAGCAAAAAATGGTAGAAAATGTTAAAAGCAACTTGTGCGTCTTGTGGTATTACTAAAACAAAGTTTGTTAAAAACACAGAAGGTGGAAATATTGATATTCATAAAGATTTGCTCCCTTTGCTACCAAAAAAAGGGCTAACGCTTCCTGGTTATAAATATTGCGGTCCTGGTAATCCACTTGATAGCGGAGAACCGGTAAATGAATTGGATGCTGTTTGTAAAGATCATGATTATTGCTATGACGAAAATCCTGGTAATAAATCACGTGTGATAAAAACATGCTTGCTGGTTTAAAATCTAGTCAGTCTAAAACTATCGGAGAAAATATTGCTAAGAATTTGATAATAAACCAGTCATTAGTACAAAATATAAACTTGGTCTTGGAAACTCAAAAAACTAGAAAAGGCGTTGAAATGGACTGACAAGTTAGCAGATGAACTTCACAAACCCATACGAAGAAAGTTCACTCAACGCCGTGTGATTGTTAATGAAATTGATAAAATATGGTCTGCTGATTTGGTTGATATGCACTCGTTTTCAAAGTATAATAAAGGTACTAAATATTTGCTTACTGTTATTGATTTATTTAGTAAATTTGCTTGGGCTATACCCGTTCCAAATAAAACTGGTTTAGAAATTACTAAAGCGTTCCAACAAATAATGAGTACATGAAGACAGTGTAAATTGTTGTGGGTTGATCAAGGTGTGGAATTTTACAACAAAACGTTTAAGCAATTTCTTGATGATAATAATATCGAAATGTATCACACGTTTAATTTTGGAAAAGCTGTAGTAATTGAACGATTTAACAGAACATTAAAAGAGAGGATGTGGAAATATTTTACAGCTAACAATACAAATACATATTTAGACGTGTTGCAAGAAATGGTTGATAAGTATAATAATACAAAACATCGGAGTATTAAAATGACACCAACTGAAGCTAGTGACGAGAAAAATAAAGGAACAGTGTATTTCAACTTGTATGGAAAAATGAGAAGTAATCAAATTAAGCCAAAGTTTAAAATAGGGGATAATGTTAGAATCAGCAAATATAAGAGAACGTTTGAGAAAGGCTATACTCCAAATTGGACTGAAGAAATATTTGTTGTTGATGAAATTCAAAACACAAATCCTGTGACATACAAAGTAAAAGATTTAAACAACGAAAACATTGACGGAAGTTTTTATGAATTAGAAATGATAAAAGCAAAGCAAGAAATATTCAGGATTGAAAAAGTAATACGACGTGATTACAAAAAGAAACAAGCATTGATTAAATGGAAGGGTTATAATGAGGATTTTAATAGTTGGGTCTCATTTAAGGATATTGAAAATATTAAATAAGGGCTTAAAAATAATAACATATAATATTATTATATAATGGAACAAGAAAGATTAGAAAAGGTTTGCAGAAAACTTAACAATTTAAAAGATAAATATAGAAGAGAATTGATGAGAGGCAGGCAACTACAAGTAGAATATGAAGTAGTTCGTGATGATTTTATGGACACTAAAAAAAGACGATTGCTGGTTGAAATGGATAATTATGAACGCGAGCTAAATAGTAACAAAGAAGAGCTTCTTGAACTGAAATACAAAATAGCAAAGTGTAGGAAAATAAAATACTCCATGGTAAAAAATGATATGCAGAGCGATGATGAAGACTACTGCCCGGTTCCGTCTGACTTTGCTTAACGAGTTGCAAATGCTATTGAAAAACTTCGCCGAAAGTAGATTCGACGAAAGTAGACATAAAATAAAATTGCGCTCTCCTAACGAGTTGCAAATGTTATGTTATTAAAATGGCAAACCGGATTGATTAGTAGTATAGAAACTGGGGGTATCAGGCGAGTTTCCCTGAGCGGGGTTGCTTGAGAAAGCTGTTGAAATATGTTGGGGTGTTGATTTAGGCGTGACTTACATTTAGATCTTGGTGGTGTAAATGAGAGTTACGCCTGAGTACCCCCCTGGCATATTTCACAGTTGTTCTCATTCCCCGCGAGGGAAAACTGGCCTGGTACCCCCAGTTTCTATACTACTCAGCGCAGCTCGACTATTCGATTTTTCGGAGAATAATAAATTTATAGCTAGTATATACCATCAGAAAACAAGGCTACAACAATGTGGGGTGGGGTTGGGAGCACAACGTAACTATGTGTAAGAATTGACCAAAACTACACAGAAATATGTAAAAAAAAAAAAAAAAAAAAAAAAATCGAGTTTTAAGTGGGGTGCGGGTTGGGAATGGGAGATAGACGGGGTGGATGGTGGGGAGAGTGGGGGTGGTGAGGGCAACATATATGTGTAAGAAGCTATGTAATAATTCACCAAAACAACACAAAAATATGAAGAAAAAAACTATAAATTAAAAACTCGAGTTTGAGTGCGGATGTAAGAATTGACTAAAACATCAAAGAAATATGTAAAAAAATAAATAAAAAAAATCAACTGGGGCGGGGTGAGAGGCGGGGGTGGTGGGGGTGGGGAGCTGGTGGGGGTGTGTGGGCGGGGAGGGGAGGGGCAACATATATGTGTAAGAACTGACAAAAGCAACACAGAAATATGTTTAAAAAAAAAGTTTCAATTCTGGGGCGGGGTGGGGGGTGGGAGGTGATGGGGTGAGAGACGGGGGGAGTGGGGTGGTGGGGGCAGGGAGGGCTGCAACATATTTGTGTAAGAATTGACTGAAACCACAGAAATATGTAAAAAAAAAAAATCAAGTGTGGGGCGTGGTGGCTGTGGTGATGGGGTGAGAGGCGGGGGGAGGGGGGGGGGCGGGGAGGGTTGCAACATATATGTGTAGGAATTTACTAAAACAACACATATGTAAAAAAAAATATGTGGAGGGGAGTGGGGGGCGGGGGTAGAGGGGGGGCGAGGAGGGAGCCCATGCCCCAATATGGGTGAAGTAATAAGATGCATAATGCTATAACAAATCCCAAACCAAAATTATAGATATATACATGCTTACATGCAAACCTAGATCTGCCTTTATTGCACATTTTATGGGCCATCACAATTTGGGTTCCATGGGAGCCCAGAATTTGCAGAAGACAAAATTACTTATCCAACCCTTTACAACATGCTATAAGGAAACCAATTCCAAAATTTAGCTCAGCTAGGACAAAAAAATGTAAGAGATATAGACCTGTAAACACAGCTTACACGCAAAATTTGATGTGAAACAGACATATTTTAAGGGCTATCAGAATTTGGGTTCCATGGGAGCCCAGGGGTTACAGGAACCAAAATTACTTAAGCAGCCCTTACGATAATGCTATAAGGAAGTTAATGGCCAAATTTGGTTGTGCTAGGGTAAGAATTGCAAGAGATATAGACCTTTAAACACAGCTTACACGCAAAATTTGATGTGAAATGGGGCACATTTTATGGTCTATCATAATTTGGGTTCCATGGGAGCCCATGGGTTACAGGAACCAACATTGCTTATGCAGCCCATCAGATAATGCTACAAGGAACCCCATGAACAAATTTGGTTGTGGTAGGATAAGAAATGTAAGAGATATAGACTTGTAAACACAGCTTACACGCAACCCTTGATGTGGGATTACATAAGCTCACTTATTCTTCGAATAGTCGAGCTAATAAAAACGCTATAAAAAAAATAGTTTGAGATTTTATAGCAACTGAAGGAAGCCCTCAGGCTGAAAACATTTTTGCGGCAGGATATTGTTTTCCCTGGTAAAATCGTTAGCATATATACAGTTCCTATAGACAGACATAAATATACTTGTATTGTTTGTTAACTGGCTAGTATATTGATAAAAATTGATTATAACATAAGTGTGCAGAATGAATAAACAACTAAATTCACAAACCGGGGCGCACGTAAAACACTGGGGGTGAGACATTCATCCGTGAGAAATTCCCTAACTAGTTATGGAACTATTACGTGACATTTTGAAATGTCAACTTTGGTCGGACACCCGCACCCAAACCCCCATAACGAAAGAAGCAAAATGTGAAAATAAAACGTGAAATTTGCATAGTGATATGCACTTAAGTCATTTAAATAAAAGATCATAATTATTTACTTATATTATACCCCTAATTAGTTATAAATGCAAGTAAGGCCACAACAAAACAATGGTTTGTTTCTTGTAAGTAGTGTAGGTAAGCATATTACATTTTAATTCTCTTAATATTTTCTAATTATTTTTAAACATAAGCTTAAGTTGCAAGGTTAGGGAACAGCATATAATTGCTTCACTACTAATTCACTGTCCTACATCCAAAACAAAACAATCCTAAATATTTGTTTCATTATTTTTTTGGTGGGTGGGGTAAAAATGTTGTTGGTTCGGGGTACAATTAGGGGGGGGCGGTTGGGTTACAGGAAACAAGCATTTTTTTTTTATTTTGGCTTAACACACACTTTAAAATAAGGTTTACATAAAGAGAATACGACAAAAAAAGTATATAAAAGTCGAACAGGAAACGCAGCATTCAAGGACCACAGGCATCCAAAAGTACGCGGAGAAACAATCAATTTTAAATATGACTAAAAGGCGAGACACTGCAACACAAACATAAAAACGTTGACAATAGGGCTACCGCCTTGGAACAGTCAGTGGCAAAAAGGCCTGATGTGGGGTTTAAACCAATAGGTTCTAGGGTGCACCAAACGTCACTCTTACCAGGCTATATTCTCTAACAATCAATGCAGCATTAATATTCAATATATGTATAACACATAGATGATCATGTAAATATGAATATAAAAAGCGAAATTCTGAAAAGCCACACAGCAATTTCTCAATGACTTGACAGAAGCCAGAGAAACAAGAGAACAAACTATTAAGGGAACGACAAAACAAGATTTAAGACAAACCTCAGACGCTACCGTCCTTTAAGGATTTAGGTAGATGTCATCATAGGGTCCACAGTATTTCCGGTCATCGCACAATCAAAGAGAAAATCATAGTGGCCTACTGTAAATACTAAGCATGATGTGCGTTGCAAAATGATAGGGTCATAACCTCTTTTGATAAACTTTTTAACAAGTTTAATAAAGATTGTATGAACGTGATTATGACCAATGATCTTACGAAGTTTGTAACTCATATCACCATAGAAGTCAGGTTTTGATAGTCCTTGTCGCAGAAGTGTGCTTAAATTACAGTTATATTTTAAAAGTAGATCTGGTTTTATGATAATATTTTTTTTCGAAGTTTATATGGTAACGGTAGCCCTGATGGAACGATGGAACAGTTTATTACAAAATAGTAAAGTCCTTAACTAGACTACAAGCTCCAGAAAAAACGAATAAGTTGAGAAACATAGACCCCATAAGAAGTAGCCTGTGGAACATCCCCATCTAAGTGAGAATGATTAACAATACCAAACTCTTGTCGTAGACTTTACTTACTATTTCTCCATTTTCATCTGAGATATGTAAAGCAAGAAAAGAAGCGACTGTATCAGAAATGTTAGCTTTGATCAATTGCAACCGAAATGAAGGCGCATTTACTCTGCAAATGGCTTTAAATCTACATGTACAAATGTTAATTACCATTATACATAACTAATTACCCACTTAGTTCAGGTAAAAATACTTACTATATCAAGGTAAAAAAGTACACCTTGTTATAAACAGTGGTCATTTTGAATCTCAAAATTGCCGCCATTTGGAAGACCAGAAAAAGTGTTACCAGTAGATTTCGTACTTTGTGTCACATAAACTATCATACAAACAGTATTTCAAAAACTATAGAAAAACAACGCAAATTACATGTCAGCTTATACTAACAACAGTTCTGAAATGTTCCCTATCTCTTGATAAATAAATGTGTCATGCACAATATAAATGTCTTGAGGGTAAAACTATTCTTTAATTGTTATCGGTCGGGCGGTAACTTTAGTATCAAGAAGTTTTAGCCGAAGTTTTAAAGAAAATTTGATTTCCGCCCTTTATAAACAGAAAAACGTCATGAAATAAATTCATATTTAATGTGCAGTTATATCATGGCAAGAGGTAGACATCAATTGATTTTGAAGTCAATAGATCAAATGTCAAGGTAAATGTGACCTTAGATAAATATTGGTTTCAGCTGATTTTAAACACAACAAACGCATGTCTTGATTTCATATTAGCTGTGTAATTATACAATTGTTGAGAGGTAGACCCTATTGATTTTAGTGTTAATAGGCCAAAGGTGAATGTCACTGTGCCCTTTAAGTAAAAATTGATTTCCGTTGACTCCCTTCACCCCACCCCACCCCTGCGCCCCTCACACAAGGAACCCCTAAGGAAGGGTTTTTCTACAGTTTTACACAAGTCCCCCTGGACATCTAAACTAACAAAATACCCGCTCCCTCCTCCCTGGACACTTCCCACTCGAACATGTTGTCTGACACCCTCCCACGAAAACCTAAAGAAGGTGTTTTTTTATTATTTAAATCCCGCACCCCAACCACACTGGAGATAAACATATTAAAATACTCCCCCTGGAATCTAACTCCAAAGACAAATTTAGAACTTATTCTAACCAGCACCAGACAACCACACAAAGTCTGACCGGGGGTAGCGTCTGTAGGGAGTTGGGAGGGGTATTTTGATTATTTATTTTTAGTTGTCTAGCGGGGGGAATGGGAGGAGGGGGGTCAACCATAGAAAACCCATTCTATAGGTTGTGTTGTTATGAAGGAGGGGTCAAATGAATGTTTTATTTTGAGACTATTTTTGTTTTATCGAGCTGTCCAGTGGAGTATAATCACATTTAAGTTTTTCCAGGGGTTGGTTGGAGAAACTTTGTCCAGATATTTGGTATTTGGTATTAAAAACTCTTGTAGTATATGGGTGGAGGCTGACATCTCCTGGAAAAGCCCAATAATGCCCTTAATCGGCATTTTTTGCCAAAGATAGGCATTCTCCGCCAAACATCGATGGACATTTCTGTAAATTTTCATCACATCATCATAACGAAATAACCACTGAACATAATGGCACAAAAAACGCATATAAAATCGACTGAACCGAATATCATTTAAAATTACCCAAACATAAAGCGATTTTAACCACTGAATATAAAGTTGAAACCCCTGCACATAATTGATCTTTTAGCACCACCGAACATAATGGTCAGTGATCTGAATATAATGACGAACCATTTGCATGTAAAGACAGACAAATTTTGTGCGTATAATGAAAAATGCATGCATATAATGAGATGTGAACGGCATATTATTATGGAACGCCATGACTGTCTTATGATGAGCATCAATTTTTATATTCGGTACATATGCCTGTATGTGCAGTGATGATAACAGTATATGTAATTGTAACATTATTAAGTTCAGAACCTTCATCATAATGTGCAGTGCATTTTTTATTATTTGCGATACATTTGACATTATATGCAGTATATAATTTAAAATTAACCGAACATAAAGCGCTTAGTACCACTGAATAAAAAGTTGAGACCACTGCCGACAATTGATTTTCAACTGCATATATTGAAAAATCATCCGCATATAATCGCATTTAGAACCACCACATAATGGTCAACGAACTGCATATAAAGACACATGAACTGCAGATAACATAAGATGCACTGAATATAATAATAAAGGCATTGTATATGTTGAGATGTGAACTGCATATAATGTCAGCTATATCGCATATAATGAAAAATGCACTGCACATAATTGACAAATGTACAGAACATAATGATGTTACAACTGCATATACTGTTATCACCACTGCACATACAGGCATATGTACCGAACATAAAAATAAATGCTCATCATAAGACAGCCATGGTATCACAGTAAGTTACAAATGACCCCGAAGAGATCTGTAAGTGTGACCTTGACCTTGGAGCAATATGAAACCAACAGATATATTTAAAAAGTTAAAAAAAAAAAAAATATTCAAAAAATCAATGAAAAATTAATCAATTAAAAATGAATTCAAAAAAAAAAATATTTAAAAAAAAAAATCAATCAATAAAATTTAAAAAAAAAAAATAATAATAATTTTTTATTTTTAAAAAATCAAAAAAAAATCAATCAATCAAATTAAAAAGAAAATTTAAAAAAAATAAAACAATAAAAAAAAATAAAATAATAATTAACAAACCAATTAACAAATAATGAAAACAGGTTATCTAGGAATACCATTTATTGTTTCACACAATTTGACCTTTGACCTCTAAGTGTGACCTTGACCTTGGGGCCACATACCTGGATTTGTGCTCGAGACATCGTCTTATTGTGGTGAGCACTTGTGCCAAGTAATTTGAAAATCCGTCCAGGAATGCCAGAGTTACTGACTGGACACAATTTGACCTTTGACCTCTAAATGTGACTTCCACCTTGGAGCCACGGACCTGGGTTTTGTGCACGACAGGTCGTCTAGTTGTGGTGAGCAACTGTGCCAAGTTATTTGAAAATCTGCCCATGAATGTCAGAGTTATTAACCGGACACGAAAGCACTTTGTTTTGACCTTTGACCTCCAAGTGTGACCTTGACCTTGGAGCCATAGACCTCGATTTTGTGCGCGACACGTCTTGTTGTGGTGAGCAATTGTGCGCAGTTATTTGAAAATCCATCTTTTATTGTCAGAGTTATGAAGCGGACAAGATTGTACAAACGAACGGACAACCTTTGACCTTTAAGAGTAACCTTGACCTTGGAGCCACGAACCTGGATTTTGTGCGCGACACGTTGTCTTGTTGTGTTGAGCAATTGTGCGAAGTTATTTGAAAATCCGTCCAATATTGTCATAGTTATGAAGCGGACACGATTGTACCGACGAACGGGGACGAACAATCACGAACGGACAGACAGTGCAACTACTATATGTCACCCTTCGGGGGCATAAAAAGTGCACTGAACATAATGACGAATGAAATAATGATGTTACAACTGCATATAGTGTTATCACCACTGCACATACAGGCATATGTACCAAACATAACGTTGAATGGTCATCATAAGACAGCCATGGTGTTCCATACTAATGTGACTTATAGTATCATGATTTGACTAATATTTAAGTATAGAAGGTTAACAGCTATGTACATATAGGTAAACTTTTCTATATAATATCAAGTCAAATTTTTCGAACAGGAACATGTTTGGAAATTGTTTAGGAAGGTAAATAATGATACCAGATGAAGACCTATGGTTATAGGTCATCTTTAATACAAGAAACCGTAAACAAAAATATATGTAAAAGGCGAACAAGAAATGTAGAATTCAAGTACAACAGTCAACGAAAAACACGCATAGAAACAAACAATTATTACACGGATAAATCAGAGGAAAGGTGTGTAATATGACAAACATGACATGGTTGACAATACCGCCTTGAAAGGTAAGCATCAAAAGGCCGTTTTGGGAGTGTTGACCTATTGCTATAAACTACAATGTACTCATTGCTGGAAGCTTACCTCTGTGTAGTACCAGTAGAACGTTGGTGCTGGATAAGCACAGTCAGTTTGACATTCCAAAGTTACACCGTTGACTGACAGGTCTTTATCCACAGATGACACTTGGGTGTACATTAAGGATTGGGGTTTAGCTGAAGGACAAGTTAATTATGTATGGGTAATTATAATATTGTACAAATGATAATTATGTTGATGCTAATATAATATGCATAAAAATAGAAGCATAGATTATAACCCGCCTGTTTTCATATCCAACAACATAACCAATCGACAAAAAACATGTCTAACCGAGGCCCAAAGACCGGACAAGGTATGATATGGATTTGAGGGCGGATATGTGGTCTAAAAACAGAAGGGCATCAATATTTGTGGATGGTACTCACAGGTGTCAAATGTTGTATTGATTTCATGTTTTTCCTGGAAATAACTGGTAGACTGCTCAAAAGGTGAACCAAACAGCATATAGATCACCGAGGTTCAAGAGGTGTTCAACTTATAACGTAACACTTTTGGTTAAGATGTTATTTTTCAGCGGAGGTGATTCTCATAAGAAATGAGTAATTTAATTATGTGAAACTTTCATTTAGACCGAATGCTTTGAAGTATAAACTCCAACTTCACGCGGTTCGCTTTAAAATACATTTTGAAATAGGTGCATACTATTTTCCAATTTTAAATGTATATGTTTCTATTGCCAGAGAGCTTTACCTTAAACTAATTAATTCCATCAAATGTATATCATAATAGTTTAAAACTGTGTTTGCAAATTCAACATGATCGTATGTTTTATATTAAGATGAAATATAAATGTTGAATTTAAAATCTCGATTGTTTTCTTAATATTAAGAAATTGACAGATAATAGGACAATTTTTTAGTATTTTACCTATGATTTTAAAAATTAACCACAGTCAGCATTTTATTCATGTGTTGTAAGACAAAAAATGAAAGTTAGTGTAGGTGTATTATTACATACCATATAAAGATATCTTTGGTCAAACATGTTTTCATCATTTTTTGCAAATGTGTGTGTTTTGCCCCTAAATTTTTCATTACTTTCTTACACTGTTAAGAAAGTAATGAAACTTATTCTTTATAGAGGAGGAAATCATAAAAATGCCTGCAGCTGATGTTTCAAACTAACATGAATTTAATCATTTTCAAGGTCGAATTTCATGTTAATATTCGCTGAAATCATGAAAACAACAACAAATAGCAAAAGAAACTGCATATTCAATTTTTTATATTCAGACATGAACGAGAATTCTACAAGCATGTTTTTTTTTTAATTTGTACTGCAGTTATTTTTATAATTGTAGAATTTTGCTTCAAAGCAACATTCTCTACCTAATATTATCTCTACATAATAGTTTACGTCATAATGTCTTATATCGACTGAATCATAAAGCTTGACATTAAAATGAACATGTTTGGCGAGAATGTCAAGATATGTGATTCAGTTACAAAATGAAATTGTTACGTTATAAGTTGAACACCTCGATCTTGTATATTGCTCTGACGTGTAGTCGAATTCAGTCTCTTTTAAAAAAGTAAACCCTCTTATTGGTTTAAAATGGGTTTTATAAGTGTGATCCATTTGTATTCTATTGTATTTTTGTACTTATAAGTAGTGTATTTATATATTTAAAGAACTACTAATAAAATAATTCCAACAATCATATCATCTGCATACACTGCGTGAGAACAGGTGGACCCTTGTCATGTAAACAAAGACAAACTTTCTTTAATTCATTTTATTCTTTTCTACATGAAAATTACACTGCTGAATTATCCATACTTTGATCTGAATTTTCAGCAAATCATTAATATGTTTCCATTATATGTTAACATAAGTTAGCTACCAGTAAGTACTTGATGACTTGATACTTGCTTGAAAGATTCAAGGAAATCTGCTGAAAACTGTAGGAGGAGTTTAGTAGACAAAGTTGTCATGCTATTAGTTAAACAGAGATAATTCATCCAACCGGACCGCCTAACAATGTCATCTCCACTTCATAGTCATATTGTTACTTTCATGAAAGGCTGAAATTAGCAGGAAAATAGTAGGAGGAATTAAGGGTACAAGGTTGTGATCATATAACAAAGCCAATAACTGTGAAAAATCATGCGACAGGAACACCGTAATAATATGCTCCATTTTGCTTTGTAGTGTTACTAACCCCAGCTGTGGCTTTGTGGTAGAGCATTAGTCGTGCATGCAGACGGGTCTACTCAGAGACTTCCGAAATGGTACTCATGTATCCATCTTAATTGCTTTCAAACGTTACATCGCCAGCTGAAGGAGATATTAAGCGATCGACCGACTGAACGACCCACACACCCACCCATCGACCCACAGACCGACCGACAAAGAGACAAAACAGACGAGGGTGGCAACTGAGTAAAAGAAAACGTACTAATTCGACGGCGCGCCATCCCAAATTCCCATTCATTCTTCACTGAGGTCAATATGATGAACAAATATATGATAATGTTCACCCCTTTGATCCTGTATCCAAATATGAGGGTAACACTGCCTGTTTATTGTTTTTTGATTCTATGAACACACATCATTTCATTTGAGATCTCACATAATTAAAAAAACTGACCTCATATTAATCTCCACCTCCCCTCTCACCACCCCACCCCTTGGCTGAGTTGGAAATAATAAACTTGTTTAACAGTGTAATTGAATGTTTAGTGTAATTGACCTTTTAACGCCCATTCCCTGGGACCCAGGAAAAAAAAGTATACAGCTGTGCAGCCCATTACGTTTCATTTGAGGCATGATTTAAAAATAAACAAGAGGCTCAAAAAGGACCTACCGCTCTACTTTCTGGTCTTTTAATTTATCTAAGCTTTTATTGTATATGCATTTTTAATAAGTCTGGTAAAGATCGGATGAAAAAATGAGATAGCTACATATTAACACAGCACAATATTATATTGTTGTCAGTAGGTCAAGGGTCAAGATCATAGCGATCTTATATGGAAATACGCATTGAGGATGATAACTTTGTAATCATAACACCTACATACAATACACAAATATTTTTTTATTCATTTACAATGTCATACATGTATGCAGAAAAGAATATAAATAGTGCTATTTCCGATCTGATATCAAAGAACAATAACAATTACATGTACAATGGATACAGCGTTAAAGGGAATTGACCTGTGTGAAGAAAACGTGGGTATTTGTGATGCCTGCCGTCGAATTCGTTCCAGTTTATATTAAAACTATGACCAAGTTTGGTAAATATCGGATGCAACAGGAAGGTGCTTTAGTGTTGAAAATGCAAAAGGTAGCATATTTTAATAAATAAGGATAATAATTCTTGTGTTTTTAACAAATATTGGTATTTTTCGAACTTACCCTAGTTTGATATTAAGACTCGGATGCAGCATGAAGGTGCTAGAGTGTTGACACTTTTTTCCTTAAACAAGGGCCATAACTCTAGTGTTTATAATCTGATAGTGGAGTTTTTCGAACTCGTCAGCTTTAAGTTTTCATTATATAACTCTATAAGACTCTGGCCAGGTTTGGTACAAATAGGATTCAAAATGAAGTCGTCTGAGCTTTCATTGATATTAAGATTCTGGCCAAGCGTGGTAAGTATCAGAGGCAAAAGGAAGGTGTTAGAGTGTTGACAAAGCAACATAATGCATTTTTCATTAAATCAAGAGCCATAAAACTGATGTTGTTTTCGAACTCGTCCTAGTTTTAATTGATAGTTCAACTCTGAGTTTGGTAATGATTTGTCCAGCAACCCTCCCTCGATAATCGGTTTCCAATTTGTTTTTCAGGTCAATCTCATACCTTAGTCCAGATAAGCTGTATGCAAAAAAACACTGGAAAACATACTCTCGTTCGATTCAAGCAGTGAAATAAAGAAGAAGGAACAATGAAGAGGATCTGCAGTTATTCTTTTGTCTCATATAATTATATGTTAAATTATATTTTCGTTGAAATAAATGATTCATAATTTAATGAAAATATGTACAACCCCTCCCCCACCAACCCTTCCCCCAACTTAGTTAAATAACTTGTTACAAATATGCGAGATGCACAACTAGACATTGTGCTGATGCTGCCAAGCTGTGTCGAAATTCAACATTGACAACAAGCGGTTTAGGAGGAGCAGCGCCAACAAAGTTAAAATGCCACGAGGCCGTATTTCAAAACTCATCAAACTGAAACACAAACGAGATACGCACAAGATATGTTATAGATGCTCCCTGTTAAGTTTCGTTGAAATCCAACAAGCAGTTAAGGAGGAATAGCGGCAATAACGAACTGAACATAGTAATATCAAAGGGGCATAACTCCATCAAAAGACATCGAATTCGAACACAAAAGCGACATGCACTATAGACATTATAATGATGATTAATAATATCAAGTTATGTTGAAACCCAGCAATCCGTTAATGGATGCAATGGATGTTGACAACACACATATACAACAATTACAAACAAAGAATGAAATGTAACAGCACTTGCAATTACAAAAGCAGAAACATAAAAAACACATGCAATTCCGACAAAAGAAAAATCAAAAGATATTTCGAAAACAGAAAAAAACAAATGCAATACCAGAAACACAAACAAGAGGTCAATGACCTTGAAGGTCTACTGATTGATTTTGATTTCAGGAAGTAGTCGCTACAAACTTGTTTTTTGAAAATCTATTTTTAGCCGTGGCGGCCATCTTGAATTTCCGGCCGACCTGAAACTTTGCTAGGATCAATTAGACATCAAGAGCAACATTCCTGTGAATTTCATGAAAATCCGTCAAGCAGTTTTAGAGGAGTAGTCGCTACAAGTTTTCATTATATAACTCTATGTAAACAAAGATGGCCACTTGCAGCCATGTTTAACGTCGAATCAAAACAATGTTCGACTCAAATAACCATCATGTCATGCTAATCATTTTAGAAAAAGTCCCATATCAATATCACTTAAAGTTTTCAAGAAGTAGTCGCTACAAACTTATTTTTTTAAATCTATTTTTAGCTGTTGCGGCCATCCTAAATTTCTGGACGATCTGAAATTTTGCTAGGATCAATAAGACATCAAGAGCAACCTTCCTGTGAAGTTTCATGAAAATCCATCAAGTAGTTTCAGAGGAGTATTCGCTACATGTTTTCATTATATAACTCTACGTAAACAAAGATGGCCGCTGACAGCCATGTTTAACATGGAATCAAAACGATTTTTGACAAGGACCAACATCATGTCATGCTAATCATTTTAGAAAAAGTTCCATATCAATATCAGTTATAGTTTTCCAAAAGTAGTCGCTACAAACTTGTATTTTGAAAATCTATTTTTAGCCATGGCGGCCATCCTGAATTTTCGGCTGACCTGAAATTTTACTAGGATCAATTAGATATCAAGAGCAACATTCCTGTGAAGTTTCATGAAAATCCGTCAAGTAGTTTCAGAGGAGTAGTCGCTACAAGTTTTCGATATTTAACTGTGTGTAAACAAAGATGGCCGCTGGCATCCATGTTTAATGTCGAATCAAAACGATTTTCGACAAGGACCAACATCATGTCATACTGATCATTTTAGAAAAAGTCCCATATCAATATCTCTTATAGTTTTTAAGAAGTAGTCGCTACAAACTTATTTATTTTAGATCTATCTTTAGCTGTGGTGGCCATCTTGAATTTCCGGCGAGCCTGAAATTTTTCTAGGATCAACTAGACATCACGAGCAACATTCCTGTGAAGTTTCATGAACATCCCTCAGTAGTTTCAGAGGAGTAGTCGCTACAAGTTTTTACTATATAACTCTATGTAACCAAAGATGGCCACTGGCAGCCATGTTTAATGTCGAATCAAAATAATGTTGACTCGGATCAACATCATGTCATGCTGATCATTTTAGAAAAAGTCCCATATCAATATCACTTATAGTTTTCAAGAAGTAGTCGCTACAAACTTATTTTTTAAAAATCTATTTTTAGCTGTGACGGCCATCTTCCATTTCTGGCAGATCTGAAATTTTGCTAGGATCAATTAGATATCAAGAGCAACATTCCTGTATAGTTTCATGAAAATCCGCCAAGTAGTTTCAGAGGAGTAGTCGCTACAAGTTTTTACTATATAACTCTATGTAAACAAAGATGGCCGCTGGCAGCCATGTTTAACGTTGAATCAAAACGATTTTTGACAAGGACCAACATCATGTCATGCTGATCATTTTAGAAAAAGTCCCATATCAATATCACTTATAGTTTTCAAGAAGTAGTCACTGCAAACTTGTATTTTAAAAATCTATTTTTAGCTTTGGCGGCCATCTTGGATTTCACATCAACATGAATTTTTGCTAGGATCAACTAGACTTTATGGGCAACATTTCTTTAAAGTTTCATGAATATCCATCCAGTAGTTTCAGAGAAGTAGTCGCTACAAATAAAAGTTTACGGACAGACGGACGACGGACGCCGCACCACGGCATAAGCTCTGCTGATCTCTGATCAGTCTAGCTAAAAACAAATGCAGTCATATTTCATATCCGACTCCCGCGCGATCTTAAAAGCTTGTAAGTTAAGGTTGTGAGATATTTACAAATATCATTACGTGGTCCGAGTATTAACTTTCATACCCCATTCAACCCCTTATCCAAGAAGCGAAAACCGGGTTGGATGAAATAAAACCCCAATTTCTGCTTAAAAAGCTTGCATATTGTAAAATAAAAACATTTAATAGGTAATTTTTAACAAGTTATCACATTTTTTCAGTAAATAAAGTTTAAAACTTGTTTTGTTGTCGAAATATCTTTTTTTAAATCCTGCTAATATAAACTTTCCCATCGCTTAAAGGAATTAAGGCAGGAGCACGTAATGATGGTCCTTTACATTAAAAGATGTACTGTTTTTATATGAATTTTGAACAAAAAATCCGAGGATTCACATGTCACGCCCTCACACCCACCCCAACATCCAAAAGAAAAACAAACAAAAAACACAACAATAGATCAAAGTGACTCAGCGTGATATAGATGAAAACGCTTGTGTTTCCAAAGAGATGCAATACCCATACTTTTTATATTAAAACATATTAAACAAATGTCAATTCTCCCCCTTCCCTCCAACCCCACAAACACAAAGTAGGTTAAGGTCACGGATGAAACTCGTGTCTCCAAAAAGATGCAATACTATGTCAAAATAGTATTGTTTGACTTCCAAAGATTAAACAATAATCTATATACATAGTGGGAGAAGAAAGTTACATATCATACCATAACATAATGATTAAGTTATCTGCCCTTTGCATGGAAGGTGAAGGTAACATGCGCATTTCCTCTGTCGTGGTGTAACCTAAGACAGAACTATAACAAAAGTTCGAAAGGTGTAGCAGAAATAGTTCATGAGAAAGAGACCTAAACCTTAACTTTATCTGCGCTTTGCTTGGAGGGTGAAGGTCACACCCGCATTTTCTTATCATGTTGCGATGTGCTAACCAAGATACAAGTATAACCAAAGTTTGAAAGGTCTAGTACGTACTGTTCATGAGACATTGCTCTAAACGCAAAAGTTGAAGGTAAAATTCATTATCTGCCATTTGCTTAGAAGATGAAAGTCACACCCGCAATTCCTATATCATGTTGCGATGTACTACCCAAGATACAACTATAAACAAAGTTTGAAAGGTCTAGCACATTCAGTTCCAGAGAAATTGATCGAAACGCAAAAGTTGAATGTAAAAATTATGACCTAAACGCAAAGTTGAATGTTGAAGCCGCCGCCTTCACCGCTGCCTGATAAGCAGCACGTATGTCTAAGTACAATACAGTGGCTATACATTCACAGTATGTATGGATATATTTCCAACCAGTTTGATTTGGACATTTTACGCCGACAAAAAAAAATCACTAATTTCTAAAACATTAATTATTTATTATTAACTGTCGTTAATAATGAGTTTATGGCTCAAATGCGGATGAATTTATAATAATTAAAAAATCTTCGGATAATCAAACTCGCATAGTGTTACAAATTGAATTCAAAGCAATACAAAATCATTAAAGGTTATATTACTCAGGTGTATATACATGTACAATAGAATATGAAATGGACGTTCGACACTGCTTACAAGGGACGTTATCCGATAAATAGAGGATGTAACCAGTGCTCTTTCATTATTCAATTTATTAAACAAGTTTGCAAAAATGAGGTAATGCGAAGCTCTTGCTGATCATTACATCACTTTTGCTAACAAGTTTGGTTTTGAATGCCATAAATGAATGGCAAAACCTGTATGAGCTTTAATGTAAAATCGCCATTCTGACACTAATGCCTTTAAAAATAGAAAAACCAGCGAAAATGTGCAAATCAATTTATTACAATTATACAATTTATATTCGCCGCCTTACGGGGCATTATACGCCCGTTTGGTAAAGTTTATATGTTAAAATCATTTCCTAGGTGTCAGGTCAATGTAACCCTTACCTGTGACCTTCTAACAAAAAATTACTGACAGAGGATGTTGTTTCACCAAGAGCACTATTTGTATAAAGTTTCAAGACTGTAGATTAAATATTGGTGAATATCAGCTGGGAAAGAATTTGTCATGATCAGGTAAAAGTGACCTTGACATATGACCTACTAAGCTTAAAATTGGGTACTATTTCTGTAAAGTTTTCAAATTATAGGTCTAATAGTGATAAGTTACAGTGAGGAAAATGTCTTAGGATTCAGTCATTGTCAGTTCAATGTCACCGATGACCTACTGAACCCAAGAGTAATTACATGAGGCTTCCTACTCTGACCAAGGACAATGCATCGAAGAAGTTTAATAAGTGTGGGCACCATATTTCCGGGATTGTCATTTGCAATGTGTATGTCCATATGAAGACATGGTGACCTTGACCTTTTACCTACTAAGCCCAAAAGTGATAGGGTTCCTCCTATCACCAAGGGCAATGCATTAACTGGTGACCTCCTCCCACCAAAGTCAATATACCCATAAAAATGTTCATGAGTGTGTTCTCGGTTGTCGATTAGACTGGTGCCCGTTACGTAGTAAAGTCTACTGGTACCCGAGAACACACTCATGCTTGCGGGGTTAGGTAAAGATATGATGCAAAATTAAGGCGCCAGAGTGACAAGGCAACATAATTATATAATTGTTTCATTAAATTTCAACCTTAGATCTTTATCAAGGAAATTGTTCTCAGAAAAAATGAAAACGACCTATCTTGATAAAGATCTAAGGATCGAAATATTATTTAAAAAAAAAATTGAGTGATATTTTCTACATTGTGTAAATGACTTCCCTTATGAAGATATTATATACTTATTCCATTAAATCTAGAGCCATAACGCTGGTATTTATCAACCGAATGTTTTTCAAACTCGTCCGAGATTTCATCGATATTCAGAATCTGGCCAAGTTCGGTAAATATCTGATGCAAAATGAAGGTGCTAAAGTGTTGACAAGGCGCAATATAGCATTGTTCATCAAATCAAGGGTCATAACTTTGGTGTTTATTAATAATACTGGGTGATATTTGAACTCGTACGAGTTTTCATTGATATTACAACTCTGCCACATTTGGTAGAGATCGGATGCAAAAGGGAAGTGATAGAGCATTGAGTGCCTTTGGCAGTTTAGTTAATAATAATGACTACAAATTACCCTCACCACACCCCAACCTTCAACCCCTGGGCAGACTGTCGAGTTTAAACAATAAATGTTGATATGTTGTTCATCTTTCATAGACGAGTATACAAACTTAGATATGTGCAAACGTAAGGAAATATGATAATTGAAATGTTAGTGTATTTGACTTTTGAATCCCCATCCCTCCCACATTCCTCAATCAGGGCCCCTGGGTGCTGAGCCAAAAATAATGTTGTTCATACTCGCCGTTATTTTAGTCTGCTCAGTGGTTATGTCGGAGATATGGTAAAAAAACATATGGACTGTAACTCCTAGCTCTCTTATTTTTTTAAAAGTTGTGTGGATATTCATTTGACAGGAACTCCGAACCAGATGTGCATCTCCGCTTCATTACTTTTCTGAATTTTATAAAGGTCAGTTTTTGAAACCTTTCTAAATAAAATTATATGGCTCATGTTCAGAAAATTGTTAAGTTCGAGATGTGTTATGTACAGTTTAATGTATAACCGCGCTGTACAAAATTCGCCCTTCTGGCAAAGTAGACTGAGAATGAGCCATAGCTATGCCTTTTCATATCAGTAAACTAGCAAAAACTGTATTAAAACCCATAACACTTACTGCTAACCACCAGTTGTAGAGTCTGAAGCTGGTTTGATAAATATCTACACGTCCACCATTTTCCATCCCTACTCTGACTGAGACCAGTGATATTCACATACATATTATTACTGTCAGAGGAGTATGTATAGCCATTCTGTGGATCTACACACCCACTGGGTAAACACGTCACCAGTACACGTGTATCCTGTACGTCCTGTGTGTCTGTCTTGTACCAGGATACTGCAGATGTGAAACCAGAGATGCTGCATACCAACTGTAGAGAAGAACCCTTGGAAGGAACAACATTGTCCTTTATCTGCACAGAGTTGATTGTTACTGAAGGAGGAAAAAAGGGTTACTATAGTATATTTTAATTACGAATTGATTCACAATTAATTCGGCGTTTATGAGGTTTTAAACTCTGGTTGTGAATAATAAATGCATAAAGCGCTAAAACGCTTCGTGGTAAACTATGTCATACACTTACGGCGTTTAACATCGTCTATTTCTTGGCGTGTATGCGGTTTCAAACACCTGATAGTATATGACAAGTACCACGAAGTGCATCAGCAAATCCATTTCAATCAATTCTGATATTTACATACTTTCCCGTCGCTATAGTACCAACAATAGCGTCGCCACCAATAGCGCGTCGCAGTAGTAATAACAATATAATAGCGATACATTGAGCGGACCAGTGTGGATGAGGTTGAAAAAACATTTTATTTCTATATATGTTTGCAGGCTTTTAGGATAAGATTAAGTTCATATGGGACGGAAAGGATTGAAGTTTTACATGCTCTTATGATTTTAGCTGAGAATCCTCTACTTGTTTCAATCATTCGTGTGAATGGATGACTTGTGTCGTTTTCGGATGGACAAGTATAATTATAAAACTCGAAACATCTCACAAGAAGACAATCACTGCAAATATTATTTAGCAGAAAATAGGACGCACATATAAATACATGTTCAAGAGCGTTAATTGTTTTCAAGAAAGGAATTTTAAAGGGTATACATGTAGGGAAGTCAAATTTCCAAGATACTCTACTCGAGTTCTTCGTTAATAAGCTCCCGTTTCGTACTCAAATGACCATGTAAGGACGGAACCACAAGGTGTGGTATAAGATCAACGTGCCTACTGCGTGTCTTAAGTTCTGCTTATTTTTAACTCGATGTAAATAGTGAGTGAACATAGACGGTTCTTTCCTTTTGCGTTGGATGACCTTCACCCGTTTTCTATAGAAAGGAAAAGACATGAAGTCAAACATGAAGCGAATATTGGACCTCTTGATTACTTAGCTTTAGTACATGTTTGGACCTTGGCAAAAAGTGTAACATTGCCATCATTTGTATAAATAAGTATAAACGTCGAACAGGAAATGCAGCTTTCACAGAACACAGTACACCTGTAAGTCGATTTTCACCGAATAGAACATGTAAATGGATTCAAACAGAACGCGCCTTTCATCTGGAAATTTAGATTGTATAGTGCTCATCGTACTCTCTTTCAAATCCACAGTCGCATCTCGCATCCACGGAGCTTATTTCGAAATAGGTTTAACTTTAGGTTGCTACAACCACTTCTTAAACGTGAATGTAGTATCTACAATCAGCGGTTTCCGACTTAATAGTAAGATGTAACTATAAGGCTATACTGTATCTTTGTAACATACATCTTTTATACGTTGACAGTGATTTAGCGTTACCTATATGTTCTGGAAGATAATTCCAAAAGGACACAGCAGACAGAATAAAAGAAGTAGAAAAACAGTTGTGTTCGTCTATTAATAAGAACATAAATGTTTGCTTTCATAAGGTCATGGGGTGTTTCTGCCAACCGTTTCAGGGAATAGCTGTGTAGAGTAACTGGCATTGAGCTTTGTTTTATTTTGTATGCTTCAGTAAGGTTTTTTTAAACTGTTTTCTGTCTGAAAAGAAAGCCATCCTATTTCAGAATATAAATGTTGGATAGAAACAGAGCACGTTAATTTAGTTATAAATCAAGTATTGGTCTAAGAAATGCAATATAATATATTACGTTTTACGATTTTTACTGTATTTAATAGTTCCGACTTTCCGAATACCCGTGAGGCGGGTGACGTGATATTGCCATTAACCGTCATGACTGAATGTAATAACAATGTGTTGTGATAGTTTATAATGTAATCGGTTCATTATTAAAATTCAATGAATGGTTAGCTATATTATTGTCTGATGAAAACTCGATAGCTTATTTTTATAATGTTTAAAATCTACTAACCATTGATCAGCCCCGACTGATATAGTCTGTAAATCATGATTTAAAAGGTTTTCCAAATCTGCCATAGTATATGACGTAGATGCAAGTGAGTTATCGTGAGCAAAAAGGCGAGTACTGCTAAGTAATTTATCAGCAATATCGTTAATATAAATCAAGAAAAATAAAGAGCCTATAACTGAGCCATGGAAAACATACATGATGGTTCACTATGATGCCTTGTTTTGCATATCGATTCAACGCAAACATCGAACATGTTTTAACGGAGTAATAGCCATTTTTTATTCACATTTTGTTTACAATTACCTGTTTGTCTAACTACTTCCTCACTGTGCCATGTATTGTTTCGAAATTATACCGGAGTGTTCAGTATGACGCAAACAAGTGCATATGGATTCGGCATAAACATTCTGTATTACCGGAGTGATGACTGTTTATTCAAATTTTACTTTAAAATGACCTGTGTGTTGAATCCGTATTTCCAAAATTATGGGCCGTTTTTCTTTACATTTATACCTCCTTGCACAATTTTCAATGAAATTTTTCCAAGTTATACATGATGGTTCACTATACCCAAATTGGGTATATCGACTCGACGTAAAAATAATGGAACCTGTATTATCGGAGTACTGGTCCTTTTTAACATTTTAAATTAAAACTTCTTGCTTGTCTAACTCTTCGTACATCTGTTTCATAATTCTTCTGGATGTTTGATTATGATGCTAATATATGCATAAATAAATCGAACTGTATGACCGGAGTTGTGGCCATTTTTCAAATTTACCATTAAAATAATTACTCCTTCCACATTTTTCAGTTCGAATATCTACCATATTAATCGGGATAATCACTGATATGCATGTACACCTTATAAGAAAAGAGCATGATAATGGACCTTTGGAAACGGCCGAGCACGACACATACGAAATATAGTCCCGGGTTGAGCAGAACTCAATATTCATAAAATCAACCGCACAACATTTTAACCATCCCAAAGATGGCATGCATATGGCGGTGGACTTGGAGGATACGTCTTCTCCATGTCGTACGGCGTATGGTCCCAGTATCTAATAAAATGAAATGCCCCGAAGAGCGAAATAAACATAATGGAATTTAGTTGGGAGCAGCGGTTATGAAGCCTGCGTATAAAAAGCAGACAACATATCATATGAGTGGTTAAACAATACCCAGAGCCTTTTATCGGCCGGAGTAGTGGAACCACCGAATCAAATATTGAGTAAGAAAACAAAAGAAATTGAAAATGTACCACCGATAACTAAATATAAGTATCGGGCTCAGCGATCTCCAAAGATCGAATGAATAACAGTACTGATTGCAAGCGCAGGGAGACGTTTTACTGCCGCCACACTGCACAAGCAACGCCACTGTGCTATAAAAAAAAGAGTATGATAATGGACCTTTGGAAACGGCCGAGCACGACACATACGAAATATTGCTGTCTCGGTTTGATTGAGTCTGTTCATGAGCGGTAGTGAAATATGCTAGCTACCGCTCACGCCCTCTAGCCCCGGGTTGAGCAGAACTCAATATTTATAAAATCAACAGCTTATAACTTTTGTTTTTATTTTACTTCTGGTTTTGAAAAATGCTGTTAGAAAATAATTCACCTGTCCATATGTCGGCTGTTTCCTCAGGCTCTCAAGTTGGCACTATGTCATCAAAGTAATGCCTTATACGGTGTTTATTATGGGCAGCCAAACCTACTTAGTGGGCAAATTCTGTTTTATTTTATGTATTTTTCATCTTGACATTTTCAAGGGTTCTAATGTTTTATCAATAGTAATTCAGTTTATAATATTATCGGGTTCGGTCTTATTGTCGTGTTGTTTATAATGGAGACACTTACGTGGTCAGTTTTTTTTGTATTTTTTCGTTAATGTATTTAAATGTCCACTAACCCAATCTAAAAAAGAGTGGCAGCGATGAAAACGACACCTGTAACACCAGTAACACCTTGCAATATGCCCGCTGTTTTCTTACTTTCGGTAATTACCTTTTCCGGAAATCCGTTATGTTGAAAAGAATTGATTGAACGGGTTGAATTGAATTGTATTTTAGTCGCACCAACAGCTGGGCCATATGACTACTTTCCAGATTTCATTGGTGGAGGAAGACCCCGGGTAGAACCACCGACGTTCTGCAAGCTAGACGAATAGCCTCCTCACATAAATATTCCTAATGAAATGAACATGAATTTAGGGACATTTTACTCTTTGCCTGGATAAATAATGTACCTATTCTTTCCCGGGAACCACTTGGTACTTCTTATTTAATTTAACGGATCGACATCAAACGATCTCATACAGCAATAATATTTTAAAATTCGCAACGCATTCAAGTTAGTACATCGTATGAAAGGAATGTTTATTCATAATATGTTTTGAAGTTTGCTCAACATTTTAGAATATTTTGAAAGGGTACACTACGTCATTAAGACATATAAGTCTAGCATAATTGTAAATAACAAAATATAAAATAAAGTTCAGTACAGATATATTAGCTTTCTTGACAGATATGCACACAGTTTTATCATACATTGTGAAACCTGTGTATGAGAGCGTTAAAACAATGTTGCCATAAAATGTATTTCTTCAACAAATTAAATGCTGTATTTAGATGTTTCTCGTATGATTATCAAAATGCGACTCACAGGGATTGCCACTGTATGAGAAAGTTCGAGGTTATACGCAGATACAGATAAAGGAAGGGCAACGCAATATCAGTAATGAACCTACTTAATGCGCACAAACAGCAATCTTACCTGCAGACGACACACGCACAACAATGACCAGCACAAAAAACAGTTGTAAGTGAAAGGTAATCATCTCCTGAAAAAATATAAATACAGAACTCATTGTCCCCTGCTTTATTACTACATGGCCAATACACTGATATCGGCATTTAAAAAAACAACACAAAAAACGTTGCTGTGCAATAAACAACTCAGAGCGAAGAAATGTTCAGGAATATAAAGCTACATAGATATAGTACAGTTTCATAAGAGTTTGGTTGGATTGGGTTTTACGGCGCACGAACACAAAATGGTTATATGGTGCCAACAGGAATGAACATTCAAGGCCCACCTTTCATTAATATCGAGATAAAAATATTGCAGAATGGGCCTAGAACCTTCTCACATGCCGAACTGAAGAATTGCTGCAAGTTCTGTTGAAAGCGCTCTTTTCGCTGATGCCATGATCAACGTTTTCTGCCGCCACTCAAGCAACACCTGGAACAGTACAGGGGTGATGATGAAGACCTTTAATGCACAAGACAAAAAGCGAAAAAAATAATGACCACGAACTCTGGTGTATTTTACCCCTCTGTCCGGATATGCTGTGGTCCTATTCTTTCCCGGGAATATCACGCAGTAATACGATTATTGACTTAGTTAAATGTATTTGGCATTTGTTTTCTAAATGTCCGAAGTATAGATTGCCTTCAGTGATTGGTTTTAATACATGACATGCTCAGATCGTTCAGTCCATTGAGGATTTTATAATAAGATGGTGTCGTAAAGAACATGCGGACTCGTACTCACGTTCTATTCGGAAGAAAGTTAACTCTTAAAGTCATTCCTAGAAACTTCTTTTGGGGTCTATGTTTCTCAGTTTATAAGTATTTCTAAAGCTCTTACTCGCGTTGAGGATTTTAATATTCAAACCTTTGTATAACATGAAAGTTACTCCACCAGGATAGCGTTACCAAAGTAGAAAGTAATTTAAGAACTCTTCTGCGACAAAGAATATCACAACCTGACTTCTATGGTGATGTGATTTACAATGATCCTATCTCATGATCACTTTCATACAAACTTATTAAACTTGTTCAAACGTTTATCAAACGAGTTTATGATCGTTTTGAAACGCGCTGCATGTTTAGCGGTTGACCCATTCACACTTCGCCACTATGTTTTCCTCTTTGATTGTGCAATGACTGGACGGAGTGGGACCCACGATGACGGCTACATAAATCCTAAAAGGACGGTAGAGTTTGATGTTTGGTTTAATGTTTGAAGTTCGTTGCTTCAAACGGATCCCCTTTTCAGTATTTATTAAATATTCCCGTACACTAATGATTTGTTCTCTTGTTACTCTGGACTTTGCCAAGTCAGTGAATACTTGCATTGTTGCTTTCTTTTCTTTTTATATTTATATATATATGATCATCTATATGTTATTCTTATATTGCCTATTAATGCTGCCTTGTTTTGTAAAATATAACATGGCGGTGATTTGTTTATTTACATTGTCCCGTTTTATTGGGATGACAATAGGGTAGGTATGAGGTATGGTGCACCCTAAAACCTGATTTAAACCTCAGCGGCCTTTTCTGACCTTTCCAATGCGGTAGCCCTATTGTCAACCCGTTTGTGTTTGTGATCTCACTTGCCTTGGTTTTAAATAACAAAGTTTGTGTTAATGCGTGTTTTCGGTTACTGTGTTGTATGAAATCTAAATTTCCTGTTCGACTTATATACCTACATTTATGGAAATGTTCTTCAGGCGATTCTAGTATATTCTGATACGAGTCTGATGTTTGAATAACTGACAAACGATCAAATTAAATGAAAAAAATCTAATGTACGTGGTAACATTACCAACTTTAAATACGTTTGAGAAAACAATATGCAATAACTCATTTTAATTGGATCTGGCATATAGAAGAACTTTTCGAGATTTATGGATAAATTAAACGTTTTGTTCAAATTACATTAAATTATGGAATGCCAAATCTACAGAATCTCAAACACTTTCACATTTCTTCAAATATAAATAATTTGAACAGCAGTCAACAGCATATGAAGAGAGGTATAAATCCGCTGATTTGAACCGCCCTTCAAAAAATAATTTCAATAGACTTACAAATTTAACAACTTATATTTCACCGTAAGTTGTTTAAAGAGATATTTAAATTAAGTCAATGTCTAAATCGTTACACCTCTCTTTAAAGCATTTAAAGAGAAATTCAAATTATTTGAAGAGTGATTCAAATCTGATGATTGTAAAAGAACAGTATCATGTACATCATTTAGACGTCTCGTGAAATTGTATATTGAGAAGAACAATTCATATAGATCACACACAAAAATTGAAAAGACAATCATAAATAAGAGAGTGTGGGCTAAGGTATACGTTAATTATATTATATTACAATTATTTTTAAATTAACTGAACTATATTAGTCGCGTTTTTCTACAAACTCTACACATAATATGACGCAAACTTGGTTAATACGAAAAACAAGGCCAATATAAAGGAACTACGAGCTATAAAGTGACACACGGCAATCTTGAGTTTATTCAAGCATTACAATTAGCACCTCGATTTATTAATCCTGCCTCATTTTAATATTAAACCTGCTTGCATATAATTAAATAAAAAACTGAGATTTCAATTTCCTTCAATATTCTACCAATTTTTTTAATTTAATATTGGTGCAATATTATCAAAGTTAGTAACATGTAAAAACAATTTGCTTTAAACTTTTCGAATAATTAATAATAATGATTGCAAATATGCAAGTTATGTTGAAAACTAACACGGGACGCCGTGAGTTTTAAAACAATTGCCGTGTGCCCTATTAAGTGACGTCATTCGCGCTCGCTTTACTGAGTAACAGTAGTGGGAGTTAATTAATAAAGTGGTCATTAATTAAGTGTTTGATATTGTCCGAGTTATTGGTGTTAAGTGTTAAAGGCGGGGTTCATTATCAATAATAGCCCGTATAAGTTCAAAAACCAACCAGATCGGATTAGTTTAACCGGAGTTATGGTCCTTTTTTTCTTCTTCTGTCGTCTTCTGCACTGTGAACAATGTAGCACC
>JAWPHD010019040.1:0-37345 GCA_037043455.1 Cyrtodaria siliqua
TCTTCTTTGAATTTTTAAAAGACTATTAATGTTTCCCTTCGTTGTATTTCCCCATATAATACTGCAAAAATCTAAATGTGGCTGGATATAAGCCTTAAAGTAAATAATTCTATAGTTAATTGGAATGTATTGCTTCATTCTAGATAATAGCCACAGATATGATGATAATTTCTTTCGAATGCGTATTATATGTTCATCCCACTTAAGGTTTTCATTCAGGTTTACGCCTAATACTTTACTTTCAACGGTCAATTGAATAGCAATGTTATTGTAGTTTAAAGACATAGGTGAGCGTTGTAGTACTGCGCGCTTCTGAGGTGTTGTAATTAATAAGACTTTAGTTTTTTCATTGTTTAATACCATGCCGTTTTTTAAGCACCAGTTTTGCAATATATGCAGTGCAGCTTGCAGATTATTTTCAATTGTAATAAACGAATCATTCATATTTTTATCGTCAGTATACATATCGGTATGACTTACTGTGTCACTCATATGTAGAGGTAGATTATTATTAAATATTAAGAAGAACAGGGGGCCAAGTATGGACCCTTGTGGTACTCCACAGGTAACACCATTTAAATTTGAAAAAGTACCATTTAGTTCAACTTTTTGTTTCCGGTCAGTTAGATATGATATAAACCATTTTATAGTCAAATCGCTACATTTATAAAGTTTTAACTTTTTCAATAATATATCGTGATCAACTAAATCAAATGCTTTTCTAAAGTTTACCGTGATTATTCCAACAAAATTTCCTTTATTTAGGGCTTTAAGCCATATATCTATCATAAGAACAGGTGCTGTTTCACAGCTGTGATTTTTACGAAAACCACTTTATGACTGTATTAGTAATTTAAAAGAAAGGAGGAATGCCATGAATGAATCGTATACACGCTTTTCAATTAGTTTAGACAGATTTGGTAAAATAGAAATTGGACGATAAGTAAAAGGGCCCATTAGAATAGAAAATATAATTATTTTAAGATTGACCCCCTACCACCCACACAAAAAGCTTGTTGTACCTCTCCCTCCACTTCACAAAAAAGACGATATTTGTTTTTACGCCAAACAGCTTTATCTTTTTTTTAAATATATATAAAATGTCTTATTTTTTGAAAATAAAGATAAATTTCGTATCTCATGTTGCTATCAGACAAGTAGTAGAACGTTTAGAACTTCTTTAACAAAACTTCGAGTTTCCGCACACAGGCTTGAAATAGAATCTGATAGATAGCCGATAAAAAACACTGTGATAGGAAATGTAGACTGTGCAATGCTCAAGAGATCGAGTTTCACTTGAACACTTCAAATCTTACTTCACTAAAAGGGGTAACATGTTTAAAACGATTAATCTATTGCAATCGGATTGTAAAACAAATATTAAACATATAGCATCCTGCGTTTACAACGCGTTTAACGTAAGAAAATAATTATTACTTGACGAGTTATAGGTGTAGCACACCCATTGCCTCACCGGAAGTGTCGGCCTGGAGTAGTCGCATAATGGCAATATTTCTCGTTTCATTTTGTAAAAAAATACATTTTCACTAATTTAACGTGCCATGTTTGGTTTATATCACACTGTTGATTTTTTAAAAATATTTTTCAAGCATTGTCATGTCAAAATTGTGAGTTTTGATTTTTTTTGCTTATATGGAAATGAGTATATGAAAGCAATACTTTGGCTTCTCAGTGTTTATGTTTTTAAAAGGAGCATTCATTCATCAGACAAGTTTTTTCTTAGAAGATACATGACCCCTACTTTTCTGTGGATTTTTTGGCAGCGTATGTGCCATTTCATTTTGTGATGAGAATGCTGTCATTATTTTTTAAATTTGGCCTATATATGAATGACAACATGGCATTACATTTTTTTAATTGATACACAACTCAATGCAAAAATCGTGCTACACCTAATATAAGCTGTCCTGTTGTAAACGTTTATTTTTTTATATCCTCCGCATGCGGAGAGTCATACAAGAATTACATATAATTACAGTACAAATTTCCTCTTCTGTTCAATAAAAAACCCCGCACGGCACTAGAAGAGAATAGAACACATATCATAATTCGTTCTTCATATCACGAAACTTCTTCGTTCCTGCGCGTTGTACATAATTACACCAGACGACACTCATGAGTACCCAGCCAGACGACACTCATGAGTACCCAGCCTAATGAGGCGTCCAGACGACACTCATGAGTACCCAGCCTAATGAGGCGTCCAGACGACACTCATGAGTACCCAGCCTAATGAGGCTTTTAAGTCACTATAGCAATATCAAATGCATTTTTGATTTTACAACTCAGTTTATTTTTAAAACAAAAGTAAACATGAAAAAAACCGGAAAAAACGATAGATCAATTGGCAATAACCAAATATGTAACTGCTAACTGTTCTCTAGAATACAGAACTTACAGAAGTATAGCTAATAACACATTAGGCATATAACAACCGATTAAGTATACAGACAAGTATAGTACTTGAAACCTGTTGCTATTAAAACATAAAAATGGAAAATGTTTTTTGTTGTCCATTTCATCGGGGAGACAATTCTTTATTATATACTTTCCAGTGAAATAGTGGATTTCATGATTAAAATAAAACCTTTTATCATATACTTCCCTCTATGAATATACGATACGACATACATATCAATCAGGATTGTGTTGCCGGGCAATAACGCTTTATCACACGCGTGCAAAATACGATTTGCCACATGCATGGTTTGTCGTCTGCGTTTCAATAATTAATTCCATCCTGTTTCCGCGGCAGATTATTGGCTATAGAAGCATTATCTGTGGATGAAACAACCACTTATAACAATTCACCTTGATTAGAAAAATTCAAAATTCAATTCAATGGAATTCATTTCCAATAAGGTTTCGGAAAAAAATAATGTTGTGTACCACTTACGCGACAGACATGAGCACAACAGAATGGACTAGATCTATTTAAAAAAACACTTTTTTTTTGTCCTAGAAAACGGCGTAGTGAGTGAGCTGAAGTTGACATTTCGACAAAGTTGAAGTATATGATAAATAGAACAAGCAAGGTTTTACGCAAGCGTAAAATAGCTGCCGAGAGAAAATAGCATTATTTCTGGGAAGGAACTGGGAACAAAGTTTAACATAATAACAGTCCAAGTCACGGGTGTTAAACAATATTAAAAAAAAAGAGTTGTCACGGAGACGTAAAGACGCCATGACCGTTTTTTTTACCAGACACTTTCTTCCCAATTTGTGCTACCAAACATTTTGAATCAAGGTGGGCCAATCCTTGACATGCCTTACAAATTGATTACATATTCACTTTTATAGCACGACGTGTTAAAGTACACATCAGCACAGAAATACAATTACTCGCATGTAAGGGATGCGTGCATTACAGCACAGATAAACTGTTCATTGCTACCATGTGTAATTATAAGATTGGGTTATCAAAGTGAAAAAAACTCAAAGAAACTATTTATTACTACCTTACCATGTGCAATTACTAAAACAATATAAGAGTCGCTGCCGTCGGGCTGATATGGCGTCTCAGACCTTATATTGGGTGTGATATGAAAATACGCATTTATTATTCTCTATATATTTTCATTGTTTATAATTTACATGTGAAATACTTAAGCATAATACGTAGATAATGACGTAATGCTGTTGTTGACGTTGTTGACGATATTGACATCATTGTTTTGGCGCATTATGTTTTTTTTCTGCATAAGTTTCAAGGTTGTGAGTATGTAATAAATAGAATATTTGTTGGTTTGTCTTGAAATTCAAGATGAAAATAAATCCTATATTCACTCAAAACAAACAAATATCCTCTCTATATTATTCTTCGATATTAGCTTTGTACATTCACTAAAATATAGAGATTATTTAACTGCTTGGATCGATTATAGGGAAATCCTTCACGAGATGGAAGACGTGTTGTTCTTTTCACGAACGAGCATATGCGAGTGAGTGAAAAAATAAAACACGAGTACCATCGAGTGAAGGATTTCCCTATAATCGAACCAAGCAGTTAAATAATCTATTTATTACATTTAAATATCAGTTTATGTATAATTTTAACCTAAATTATTGCTTTATGGATGACGTCGACGTCAGCAACACTCTATTGACGTCATAAATTAACGCCACAGTTAGTTATTTTTGTGTTCGGAGTTAGTTATTAATATCTAGCGGTTATGAATATTCTTTCACTGAGAAATCCTAATATTTCACCCACAGAAATGTAATAAAATAAAATAACCCTCCCCCATCCACAAAAAAAACAGCAACTTGTAAGTAAGTAAATGAGTGAATGAGTGAGTGTGTGAGTGTGTGAGTCAGTGAGTCAGTGGATGGGTGAGTGAGTGAGTGGGTGAGTGGGTGAGTGATTGAGTGATTGAGTGAGTGAGTGAGTGAGTGAGTGAATGAGTGAGTGAGCGAGCGAGCGAGTGAGTGAGTGAGTGAGTGAGTGAGTGAGTGAGTGAGTGAGTGAGTGAGTGAGTGAGTGAGTGAGTGAGTGAGTGAGTGAGTGAGTGAGTGAGTGAGTGAGTGAGTGAGTGAGTGAGTGAGTGAGTGAGTGAGTGAGTGAGTGAGTGAGTGAGTGAGGGAGGAGGGAGGGAGGGAGTGAGTGAGTGAGTGAGTGAGTGAGTGAGTGAGTGAGTGAGTGAGTGAGTGAGTGAGTGAGTGAGTGAGTGAGTGAGTGAGTGAGTGAGTGAGTGAGTGAGTGAGTGAGTGAGTGAGTGAGTGAGTGAGTGAGTGAGTGAGTGAGTGAGTGAGTGAGTGAGTGAGTGAGTGAGTGAGTGAGTGAGTGAGTGAGTGAGTGAGTGAGTGAGTGAGTGAGTGAGTGAGTGAGTGAGTGAGTGAGTGAGTGAGTGAGTGAGTGAGTGAGTGAGTGAGTGTAAATAAATAAATAAATCCATATGTATACGTTAACAATTCAGTTTTGTTGAGTATATCTTTAAAAAAATGAATGCAAGGGTTCACAGCACAATATTATGGTATAGATTAGAAAATGTTGTAAAACCAGTAATTTGAATTAATCGGTTTAAACCGGTATAGAAAATGTTGAAGGACAACATTGGAAATAAGCCAAACTGGCTCTATGGGTCATTCTAAGGCAAAACTACTTATATTATTCGGTATAGTTAACACGTTTCTATGATATATTCTCTCACTCTAGTGAATATATTATATACTTTCACAATGCCAAGCCTTTTATGATATATAAATCTGTGATATAAGAAACACTGTGATAATATGGCGTATATTCTATGTGATATCATCTTGGTAATTTATGCCTATTATAAAACTGTGATTATTGTAATTAATGTATATATGTATATTAAGCCTGAAATAAAATTAATTGAAATGAAATGAATGAATATATGTATATATATTTATTTTTTTACAGATTTTCAAATTAAAAATCTGACTTCTTGGGTTCAAAGCTCTACATTATGGCAATCTCGTTAACGTCATTGTGGTTGAATAAACTGACCTACTTCACTGAATACGTTCTTTATTGGAAATTAAGATCTGGCTATCGATTACACAAACAATAAACAATCTCCTGTTTCTACTAATGTGCAAATTTGTCGTCTGTCATTGACCCCATTAATCAAGCGATGGCGCGCGCTCTCCAATACGTCATTGGTGTCGCAATTGACACTGAAAGTGATACATTCGATTACATCGATAAAAAATGAATATGTAACATATTAAATTTGACGTTCAGTTAAAAATTTCGAGGTGTCATAGAAGGCCTGAGGCGGCATACAACGAACCATACGAATATGGAACAAAAGAGACACCAGTCCTGTCAAATTTACACAGATTTGTTCATTTTATGATATTAATTGCACATTGTCTTGCAAGGTTTGACAATTAATTTTTAACTGTCGCAGACGAATTTTGAACGGTCACGTGACCACATTCCTTTGTAAATTGAACACTATGTAAATTGACGACTGGAATAAAAGTTCATTCAGACATTTCATGAGTTATGAGCAGGACTTGATAGTTTTAAAAAGAAACATAATTAATTATTTATTATGGATACGTGAATTTTTAATACTTAAGCGTAAACAGTTTAGCGACTTTGAGTTTGTTGAACGTTATCTTTTGAAACAACTTTCAGGGGTTTCAAAACTGAACTAAAATACCAAATAATTAAAGTGAACGACACTGAAGCAGACGACATGCCTATAGACACAAAAGAGAACCCTGAAGTGGGTTCAATTTATTTGTATGACGACGTGGAAACCAAACGACGCGGAGGCTGGTTGGGGATTAAGAACTTTTTCAGGTAAGTTTTGTTTTATTAGAAATGTTCTATAAGTGCTTAATGTTTGATTTATTTATAACATATGACATATGAATATCATATTATTTATAAAAATACGTGAAACAAGTAACTATAGCTATTCTTATTTAAAGAAACTAACCCACCAAATAACGGCACAGTTACACTACAAAACCATTTATCAAAACTTTACCCAGGTGTTTAGGTCATATAATAATATATAAGAGTCGATTAAAAGTATATGTTTATTCACGGTTAAAATACCCGTGACTGAATATGCGTACAATGAATTACGAGTTGGTAACTCCTAATTAGACGCTCCAGCTTTTGTGTTTAGCCTGGCTGGTTAAAATCGTTTGTAAAGTTATATATGTATACTTGAGTCAACACCTTGTTGAAAATAAACAAAGATTATAGTTTATCGTAGATTAATATTGTATTTCAAAATCAGTTGTGAGTATAAGTCATATGCATAAATACATTACAACACAACAAGCGGAGTCGCTAAGTTTTCTATATCAAACTATTTCATAAATAATAAATAAAAGTGTACTGAGCACGGGACCAAGATTAGTGGATATGAAACTGAAGCACACATCGCTGTATTCATACCTAGACTGACGCCCATATTGCTTTCGGATCGTCCCCGGGTAGTTTATAGAAACTAAACTGCCAAATAGCGCCAAAATTACACTACAAACCCGTTTATCAAAACTCTATTCAGGTGTTCAGGTCTTATAATAATGTGTATGTACCGATTAAAACTAAAGGTTTATTCACCGGTTGTTGAAATACCCGTGAGTGAATAGGCAAAACATTAATTACGAGCTGGTAACTCTTAATTCGACGCTCCATGTTGTGTGTGTTTAGCCTGGCTTGTTAAAGCTGTTTATATTGTGTATATAGAGTTTGGATTCTCAAAATATGTAAGTTATATATATATATAACTCCTCGTCTTTAGGTTTAGAAAAGGTGTACATCTTTTGTAAAATGTGGCTGTTGTTGGCGGGATAACTACTTCAAATTGTATACGGCGTATCGGTGCCATGCCGGGTGATGATCCAATATCCGTTAACAAGAAAACAAATGAGAGAAAAAACACACTATTTCATTCAAATATTTTTTTCATTTCTAATTCTATATACATATGGATAAGAAAGTGCGATTTATATGGATATTGGCCATTATATATTTTTAATGCGTTTTTATGTGTTATTGCAGAAGAAAGTTCAATCTGGAATCGAAAGAAGAGTTGGAAGAAAAGCGTCAGGCGATCATGAGGAAGAACGGGCACTACCGAATCAGGTATGAGTGCTTACATTTTTCGTATTTATAAAGGGTGTTTTATTATTATATCTAACATGGTTTATTAAGGTACTCAGTGTTGATTGGTTATTGGGGTGGTCTGAAAAAAGCTATATAAACCTCTGACGTCATGTACGTCAACCGTTAAAACGTCATTTTATAAGCCAGAAAACATGCACAGTTGAGAGAAAATCTAATTTATTTTAACTATTTTTGCAGATATACCGGTTTATCCGGTCACAGACGAAAGTATTTGCGCGACCTCTACATCAGCCTGATAGATCTTAAGTGGCGCTACGCGTTCGCTGTCTTCTTTAACGCGTACCTGATCTGTTTCCTGATTTTTGCCGTCATGTGGTGGATCATCGCCTACAATCATGGTGACTTTGAAAACATCGACAACCCCAATTGGCGACCATGCATCAGCACAGTTTATAACTTCCCAAAATGCCTTCTGTTCTCCATAGAAACGCAGACGACAATCGGTTACGGCGTGGCGTACCCAAACACCGACTGTAACGGGACTCTGCTGATGGTGTATCTACAAATAACTATCGGTATTTTGCTGGACAATTTGTTATTAGGATTTATATTTGTAAAATTTGCGCAACCTAAGCGTCGCCAAAAGACAATTCTATTTAGCAAGAACGCTTGCGTCACACACCACGACGGCGAACTCGCGATTCAAGTCAGAGTCGGGGATATTAGGAAAAGCCATCTGCTAGCTGCAGAGGTACATGGTATGCTGGTAAGGCGTCACGTAACAGAGGAAGGCGTTTTGTATCCAATATATTTAAATAGGGTAGACTTTAACACAGACAGCATGACAGAAAACACGCTTGTGTTAATGTGGCCAATGATTCTCACACACAAAATAACGGAAGGCAGTCCCTTCTGGAACGTTAAGCCGGCGGATTTGTGCAACGAGAAATTTGAACTTATTATTTTTGTCGAAGGTACAATCGAAACAACTGGGGAATTCTGTCAGGTTCGAACCTCTTACACCCCTAGGGAATTATTATGGGGCCATCGATTTGACCGAATTGAGGAATTCGATTCAGGAAACGGACGCTGGGAAATAGATTTTGGCGGATTTAATGATGTTGTATACACTTCGAATATACGTCACAGCGCGAAAGAACTGGCAAACTTCAGGAACAAGAAAACAGTTCTGTCAGACGAAGATGATGAAAAGACGGTAGCTCCAATTCAAACTGTCAACCTTAAAACGGTTTCATATGACGTAGCCCCCAACATACCATCACGTGATAATAGCCTAAAAAGAGGCATCAAATTCAGGAACGAGACACGGGATAGATCACATAGCAGCACGGACTCCATAACCATTACCGGAAATAGATTGAACAAACGTGACAGCGCCACATCCTTTCAGACGGCGGATGATGATGGCTCCGACGACGAAAGCATGGAAGCACGTGACATCTAGTAAGTTTTTTTCTTTATATAAAATACGAATATCGTTTGAATATATCACACAGAAGCAAAAACAAACCCAAACACGGTCTTAACTAAAAAAAACATTTTATTTTTCTTAGATGTTTACTAGTACTTCTATATGTATTCGTTTATAATATTAAAGTTCATATATGGGTGGGTGTCTGTAATGAATTGAATTGAATTGAATGTTGTTTAACGGCTCACCAACACAGTATAGGTTATTTAGAGCCGCCCCAGTGAGAGGGGAAAGATACATAGGAATCCGGGAACCTGCCCTACTCTTATTATCGAATAGATTCCTATGGTTCTTTAACGTGCTCGGAGGATAGACCGATACACGGGACCGCCCGGTTTACGTCCCCATCCGACGGACGGTGCTAAGGGAAAGTGTCTTGCCCAAGAACACACCGACGGAACTCAGTGGCACCACGGAGGATTGAACGTGTCTGTTATGAAAAGCCTAGATATACTGTTTGTGGTCATTAAGTTGCATTTAATGCGTGTCCGTTCTATGTATGGTGGCCATCTTTAACAGGGTAGTCGTTTCTAATGTACATTGTCGATATAGATAATTTCTGATTAAGAGTGTTACCATTTGTTTTACTTATTCTGGCATTTTTGTTTCAGAAGTACTGACGTCACGTTTTTGCCAGCTTTGTTTGACAGGCAGGTTCAAGTTTAAGCGTGTATGGAAACACAGATCGACGACGGTTTCGCGAGATGTCATCAAACACCACAGACAGCCTTCTTTTTTTTTTAAAGATGTTGATTTGTGGATAATTATATTGGCTTACGGAGTTGTGCTTTTCAAAGAATTATATATTTCCTCTGATATAACAAGAAATTGAGTGATTTAGTGAAAAGTAATTTGTACAATATTTGTCCATGTTTCCAATTGTGGACGATAAATAGATCTATTTTTTATTTCATTTTATTAATGTATGCAAGTCGCTATATGAAATAGTTTTGTACAAAATGTTTAGATGGTTACATAGCTTTATGGGACCTCAACTTTGAAAATGTGTAAATATGTACTTTTATGTTTTAATAAAGATGTTTTACTTGGACATCGACTATATTTGCAAGGATGTTAACATGTTTTGTTCTTTTTAACTTTGGGTCTAGATCTAAATTCATTTATATTCGTTTAGAAGTGAACACTGTATATGCACGAGAATTCGTGAATTTAAAACCCTGGTTATACATATATGTTTATCTACATAATTACTATTTTTTAAATAATGTATATATCGACACAATAACGTATGATGTACTAACCCTTAACCCGCTACATATATATATAATGGACTGTTCTTTCTTTGAATTAAGATCATTCGATTTATGTGACAAACGGGTGTTTTGGGGGGACATGACTGATCAGCAGCCGGACATTGTAAACCATGGTCAGTCGTGCTTAGCGGGTTAAAGGCTTAACAAAATGTCCTACAAAACTGTATAACAGTATGCCACTGTGATCAAGTTAAAGGGACACACGGTAATCTTTATTTTTTTTAAAATTCACGACGTCCCTCTAGTTTTTCTGCATAACTTTCCATCTGTTCAATCATTACTATTAATTATAAGAATAGTTAAGCAATTTGTTTTTGCATATTATTAATTTTGATATAATTGCACCAATAATATATTAAAATTTATAGTATAATAAGACGAAATAGTGAATACTTAACATTTCATTGATTTAATAAAAGTAAAAATGATAATAGATATATAAAACCCATTTAAAACATTTCAAGATTGCCGTGTTCCCTTTAATACATTCGAGATCAGTACCACCAATTATTTCACGTTTGTATACGTATGTATATATTTTGTTACATCCAATGACAATAAATCGTATAGTCATACCCGTATATTATGTTTTTATTATTAAAGGATTTGAATTGAATTAAATTTTATAGTCGCACCAACAGCTAAGGTCATATTGCGGCTTTCCAGCTTCCATTGGTGGAGGAAACCAAATGACTGGATGCGATCTGCAAGAATACTGGGTGTCCATCCAAATACGAGTAAAACCGGCATAATGTGTGGTGACACACAGACCTAATAACAAATTATTAATATGTCTGTGGGTTACAGCATTAAAATAGGCCCCCTGAAATAATCGATTTATACTGGCTAGGTTTCTATGGTATCACGGTAGTGCTAAATCTATAAAACCGTATGCATATCTGCTAACATACGATAATTAGTTTATAGATGTGATGATTTAAGGTACATACATTAAAAGAATTGAACAAAATAAGTATATTTATCATAGAAAGAAGGATATTTCGAAATAATGCAAAAATGTTGACAATTTTCTTATGATCTTTAAAATTCATCACCCCTAGTAAATGTAGTTTTCATTACCTTGAAGGTTATATAGTTCATTAATTTTTATTCTGATGAGTCTGTGGTACATTATTGTTTCTAGAAATGGTCACTCATTGAATCTTATACCAGTTACTAACAAATACAGGATACACAATATGTGCATACCTTGATACCATAGAACTTTTAAAATAATAAGCTCAATAAGGGTACGCTTCTTTTCATTTCTAATTCTGAAATTTTTACGTAAAATTGATTGCATTTTATATCAAAACAATTAAGTAGAAGGGTCGCAGAAAGCATTTGAGTTTCCTTTTTCTTTAAACATTGTTTACAGTTTATTTGTTTCTTTAAACCATTTAAGTACCGTGATACCATAGAACACCATGCTAATTATTAAAACTTCAGTCGCTTCAAATTGTACATAACATATATTTTATTATTGTTAATTAAATCGTTTAGTCGGGAAAACTCGACGAATCGGCTTATTTTATCATTAATGTTGATTTATATAATACTGTAAGGCTATACTAAACTCTTGTTTTGTGATCTAACTGCACTTTTTAAAAAAATAATATGTATACGTGTTAGCAATCTGAACCCGATATGAATTAATACTGAGGATTTAACTACAAAAATATATCGAGTCGTCGTATATCCAGTCAAAATTATTTTCATAAATAATAATTCGAACGAACTTTATATGCGGCTTTCTTTTTTTAACGCATATGCACATTTCATATGAAACTGAAACACATTATGGGTACTCTCTTGTATTTGTGTTGACACCAATTACTCTCCCAGATCAACGCCTGTCCCTTTAAAGGAGCCCTTTTATACCTCTTGTTTCTTGTTTATATTTATTACTGAACACTATATAAACACATTGCAACTCATGTTTTGGTGATATAACGCTTTCCGTGCTTTTTATCGCCAGGTAAAGAATCACCTGTTGACCGATACAATATCCGTATTCGCCTCGGGTTTATTTCCTCTGATTTCCGGTGTGTGACGTCACACCAAGTACCGCGCCATATCTGACAGATTGACGACACATATTTTATTGAGATAACTTAGATCATACTTTCTTGAAGCATTAAAGGCAACTGTCACCGAAAGTATGAAATACATAGGGATGAAACTGTTTATTGACTGCAGACTCATTTCTTAGGAAAGCGTGTTGCATCACAGAAGTTCAGGGATCTGCTCTCCTGTAACATTTTTAGACACTCGTATATTTCATCCTTTAAGTACTCACAAACTTTTATACGGCATCGATCAACTCAAATACGAGGAAAATCATATTCTATTTACTCAAGTTCAAAACTATATTAAAAACACTAAACGATTCCAAAATCCTTAACTTTGTATCAATATAACGTTGTATTTTGTCTATATCTACTGTCGCTATGTTTCTATCAGCCTGAACGGGGATATTGTGGTGTTATTTCGGTGGAGATTGCGTGGGGGTAGAATGGCACGGCAGAGTTTACATTTTTGGATTTTTTTATTATTTTTTTTCTTCGTTTTTCTTATCAAATTTATATTTAAATATATTGTTACAAATTTCAAACCGATAATCATATACACTTTTTCAGCCACAATGGAGAGAACTGTAACTAATGTTGTAATAACTTGTAGTTCAATCCATTTGCATATGTTTCTATGAATATTGTGATGTTGAATTGATGTATTGTAACACATCTGCAATAAAATATTATTAAACTGTGACATGAAGCCGTGGCTTAACGTTTTCTCTGACCATTGGCATGTGGATTAAAACATGTCTACGAACGGCAAGACGATTTTGGAAATGAACCGTTCTCCGACATGCATACATGTTTGACTTTTTAATGTGTGAACTTTCCGTAGAGATTCGCTGCCCTAGACATGAATGAATGAATGAATGGTGTTTTATGGCACGTCGACACATAAATAGGTCATATTGTGCGCAAAAAAACGATGAGTCATGAAAGAATGAAGTACTAATTAAAAATAATGTAATGAATGGTGTTTTACGGTACGTCGACACATAAATAGGACATATTGTGCGCAAAAACTGATGAAAGATGAAGAAATGAAGGATTACTTAAAAATGAATGTAAATATATCAAGTTAAAACTATTAAAGATAAGGGATGATACTGCCCTAGACATAAACTGATACACTGATTTTATCAGTGTACAATTAACCTAAAATGATCATTTGTTATCCATTTCACACTAAATTGATAATCAAAAAAAAATATTATGATATGGAATACATTGGTTTAAATCTATTATCTAGGTACTATGCATTGTTTGAACGGCAAAATACAGGTGTCAGTGCAGTGACGTCTTACAAGAAACGTTTACCCACGGTCTGAAAATTGTCCACACGTTTTTTGGTCAAACGCAAGTCACATGATGCATATGTAAACGTCCTTTCGTAACAAACCCAGATGTCAAATAAATGCGACTAACCGATTGCATACTTTCATAGTTTGTCTTTGTTGTTTGTGTTTATTAACATATCACTTAGTATGCGCCTATCAACGTTTTACCCCACTCAGGTGGCGGCTAGCACACACAGTGGGAATTAGACAAATGCCCACATTGATCGCATAATTGTCATTCGAAGGTCTAAGGGTAAGAGTTATATAAATATCACCATTCCATGTTCTGTCCAAGTTCTTCTCCAGAATTCTCTATTTTTATCATAAGGCCAAAAAGAAAAAAATAGGTGTGTTTCCTACTGCATGCTCTAAGAAATTAGGGTCGGTAGGTAGGGATTATTTATATATTTTTTTTTTTTGGAGCAAGATATTGTGAGATTCTACATGTATTTATCTCATAAACCCCATACATGTTGATGATACAACTGAAAGTTTATCTGTGATGTAAGTTGACCTCGATATATTGTGATAAATCATTGTTCAGAACAATTTTTTTTTATAATTATTTTTTTTTCATGAAAAGTTTTAGGGTCGGTCCCTTAAAAATAAGTTCGATCGGGCCACCGGAAACATATGTATTTTTTTTTTGGCGTAAGTAATAAATCGGGCTACAGGTATTGCTAATTCAAAGCATATATTACCTTTTTTCAAGCATGTTAATAAGACCTCACATATTTACCCCAATATTTTATTTTTTTTAATTATTTATATAAAAAAAATGGCCCAATAAAAGTATGTTCCGGTTTCTGACCAACCCCGTTTTTAAGGGCTGATCTCAAACATTTTATGCCAAATCTAATTTCTGTATCCTGTAATATATGATATCAACAAATATATGTTTGAAGTTAGTTTATCAGGTTACAAAATAATGAGTGAATTCTCACTACTTATCATGCTTATCTACCCTATTTGTTTGAGCAGGTAATGAGCCACATATATAATTTTATTTGGTATTATAATATTATGTCTAATTATAAGGTTTATATTCCCATCGCCATTAATTTTTCTTATGTAGTAGCCTCTTTTTTCTAAATGAGAGCTCTATAAAGTTATATTGACCTAATTATGCTTTGTTCCATACAGCACTGAATTCAACACCACTGATGGTGAAATACACATGGTAATAAAACTCTTTGATGCCATATAAGCTGGCTAAAAGTAGCTAAGTACTGCGAAATACCATAAATGCCATAAAACCCTTACTGGCCACTCAATCTAGAATATGCAGTGTCATAAAACTAACTGACAGTGAAAGGTGATAACAGGATATGACCAGGATCATAAAACCCTTCTTTCACTTGTTACCGAATACACAGTGTCATAAAATGACTTTGTTCTGGCTGTTTCCAACAATTTGGCCTAGAGGTTCATGTACTATAATTATTAAAAAAATATATTGATTTATAAGACATTAGTGAAATTAGCAAGCAATAATCTGATCATGTAAATCATAATCAGATCAGATAAGCATTTATTGAAAAAAAATAGATATAATAATTTTAATCAGCTTGAAAAAGTACACTCTCAGAAACTGAAACATCCGAGTCGCTGTTCGCCCTGGGCATCTGTGTGACGTCATCGCCGAAGTTGGATTTCGGGTAAACTCGTAATATTCCGGATTTTTCCCCGTTGATTTCCGTAAAGGTGTGCCGTGTGATATATGGAAACGTAATAATAACGTGTTTCGGTTGTGAATTTAATCGTAAGAAATATATCAATAGTTTTTATACAAATAGATCTATCAAATAAATATAAGATATAAGGGTATTAAAGGGCTCCTTTAATCAAAGTGTGTCATGAATGTTCATAATGTGTCTGCCGTGTGATACATTCTTTCAAATCTAGCTAAAATAAATTTTCGAAAAAAAGGAAAAGAAAAAGGAAAGAAAAGTATGGTGGCTTATATGTGCCATCTCGTCTTTTCGTTATTTCGCCGCGAAATAAGCCGAGCGAAATAACGCAGGGCGAAAAGACACCGGTAGTAGTATAGAAACTGGGTGTACCAGGCCAGTTTTCCCTCGCGGGGAATGAGAACAACTAATGAAATATGCCAGGGGGGTACTCAGGCGTAACTCTCATTTACACCACTAAGATCTAAATGTAAGTCACGCCTAAATCAACACCCCAACATATTTCAGCAGCTTTCTCAAGCAACTCCGCTCAGGGAAACTCGCCTGATACCCCCAGTTTCTATACTACTAATCAATCCGGTTTGCCATTTTAATAACATAACATTTGCAACTCGTTAGGAGAGCGCAATTTTATTTTATGTTTACTTTTGTCGAATCTACTTTCGGCGAAGTTTTTCAATAGCATTTGCAACTCGTTAAGCAAAGTCAGACGGAACCGGGCAGTAGTCTTCATCGTCGCTCTGCATATCATTTTTTACCATGGAGTATTTTATTTTCCTACACTTTGCTATTTTGTATTTCAGTTCAAGAAGCTCTTCTCTGTTACTATTTAGCTCGCGTTCATAATTATCCATTTCAACCAGCAATCGTCTTTGTTTAGTGTCCATAAAATCATCACGAACTACTTCATATTCTACTTGGAGTTGCCTGCCTCTCATCAATTCTCTTCTATATTTATCTTTTAAATTGTTAAGTTTTCTGCAAACCTTTTCTAATCTTTCTTGTCCCATTATATAATAATATTATTTGTTATTATTTTTAAGCCCTTATTTAATATTTTCAATATCCTTAAATGAGACCCAACTATTAAAATCCTCATTATAACCCTTCCATTTAATCAATGCTTGTTTCTTTCTGTAATCACGTCATATTACTTTTTCAATCCTAAATATTTCTTGCTTTGCTTTTATCATTTCTAATTCATAGAAGCTTCCATCAATGTTTTCGTTGTTTAAATCTTTTATTTTGTATGTTAGAGGATTTGTGTTTTGAATTTCATCAACAACAAATATTTCTTCAGTCCAATTTGGAGTATAGCCTTTCTCAAACGTTCCTTTATATTTGCTGATTCTAACATTATCTCCTATTTTAAACTTTGGCTTAATTTGATTACTTCTCATCTTTCCATAAAAGTTGAAATACACTGTTCCTTTATTTTTCTCGTCACTAGCTTCAGTTGGTGTCATTTTAATACTCCGATGTTTTGTATTATTATACTTATCAACCATCGCCTGAAGCACGCCTAAATATGTATTTGTATTGTTGGCTGTAAAATATTTCCACATCCTCTCTTTTAATGTTCTGTTAAATCGTTCAATTACTACAGCTTTTCCAAAATTAAACGTGTGATACATTTCGATATTATTATCATCAAGAAATTGCTTAAACGTTTTGTTGTAAAATTCCACACCTTGATCAACCCACAACAATTTACACTGTCTTCCTGTACTCATTATTTGTTGGAACGCTTTAGTAATTTCTAAACCAGTTTTATTTGGAACGGGTATAGCCCAAGCAAATTTACTAAATAAATCAATAACAGTAAGCAAATATTTAGTACCTTTATTATACTTTGAAAACGATTGCATATCAACCAAATCAGCAGACCATATTTTATCAATTTCATTAACAATCACACGGCGTTGAGTGAACTTTCTTTGTATAGGTTTATGAAGTTCATCTGCTAACTTGTCAGTCCATTTCAACGCCTCTTCTAGTTTTTTGGGTTTCCAAGACCAAGTTTATATTTTGTACTATTGACTGGTTTTACTATCAAATTCTTAGCAATCTTTTCTCCGATAGTTTTAGACTTACTAGATTTCAAACCAGAAAGCATGTTTTTATCACACGTTGATTTATTACTAGGATTTTCGTCATAGCAATAATCATGATCTTTACAAACAGCATCCAATTCATTTACCGGTTCTCCGCTATTAAGTGGATTACCAGGGCCGCAATATTTATAACCAGGAAGTGTTAGCCCTTTTTTTGGAAGCAAAGGGAGCATAGCTTTATGAATATCAATATTTCCACCTTCTAGGTTTTTAACAAACTTTGTTTTAGTAATACCACAAGATGCACATGTTGCCCTTAACATTTTCTACCATTTTTTGCTAAAACATACTTAGGATCAACATTTTCAGTAACCTTTTTTTCTTTTATACAGTAACTCATATATAATATGATTAGATTAAACTGCGTTTACAAAATTTGATGTTATGATGTTTTCATTTTTCACTGGTTTGTAAGGCTTTATTAATTTGTAAAGAATATCATACGTACTATTTCCTTCTTGTAACCTTTTAATGAAGAATAGGCAGAAATATCCACACAGAACACTTGTTTTATCTTGATATTGGATGGTGTTGTATTTATATTAGGTATGTACGCTAAAACTTCTTTTGGTGGGCTCAAGCCAAACGGATCGAAGTAATAATTATCATAGTAACAAGTCCAGTGTGTGCCAGGTCCAATATGATCATCAAGATTAATAATACCGCATTCTTGTTTATTTAGTTTTGTCGGCAATTTGTTTTTGCTGTACACCCCACTAAAGTTTTGTATGCCTAACTGCTTAACCCACTTTATTATGTCTAAGTTAGAGATAGGTTTATTTTTTTATTTTTATTTTTTTTTATAAATGGGATATTGCCTGATTTGTGAGTCTACTTGCAAACCTTGTCCTCTTCTATCTACTTGCAAACCTTTTCCAGTTAAACCACTAATAAGAGATCCAATCAATGGAATTCCTAACGATGCAAGCATTCCAAGAAATCTTCCGTCCTGCTGTTGCTTTTTAGTTAGTTTAACAGGGCAGTGACCTTTTGACTTTGCTATGTTCTTTCTTTGTGCAAGTGTTAATTTATTTGATTTTAGAAGTTTTGGTTTTTTATCCCTAGGAACAGTTGCCGTTACGTCTTGCTGTTTTTTACCACTGGGTGCAGTTACCGTTTTGTTACTAGAAGCACATGCCAGTACGTCTTGCAGTTGTTTTTGTGTTAGTTTAATCGTGCAGGAACCTTTTGACTTTGCTATTTTGTTTTTTTGTGCAGCTGTTAATTTATTTGATTTTAGAAGTGTTTGTTTTTTATCAGCAGGAACAGTTACCATTCCAGTTCCAAATATTTTACCAATTCCAGTACTTGCCAGACCACTAAGTGCCCCAGTTGCAAGAGGTCCTAATATCTTTGGAGCAAATCTAGCAACTGTTGGTAATATTGTTTTAGTTAACAAACCAGCTAATGCACCTAAAAAGCCTCCATTTTTAGACTGGGACCTCATCTGCGATTTTGATATATTTATGTCTAATCCCCGTCCATCAGATTTAGCTTTGTTAATATTGTTAATTTGAGTAGCTGTTAGCAGCAAAGGAAAATTCCCAGTTAGTTGGTTATTTTTTAACCTGAGTGTTAATTCACTTTTGTTTTCATAAGCCTTTGCTAAACTTTGTTTCTGTCCATCTGTTAAATTTACTGAATAATTTACGTAAGTCATATATATTATAAGTTAGATTAAACTATTACCAATTCATTACCGACAGTATCAATAACTACATCTACTTCATAGAGAACCAGAGCATAAACTTTATATCTAGCGGTAGGAGGTATATTTAATTTATTATTCAGACTCAGTTGTTTTGGATCAATACTAACTTCATTTTCCTTGTAACTCAAATCGAAATATATCATTCCAAAAAGAGTTTTAAAATTACCTACATTGAGTAAAGTTCCGGTGTTTTTATCATTTTGCTTGTAAGAATAATTAATAACATCTCTGAATATTCTTATGATATTATCGTAACTGTATTCAGTTTCTGGATAATAAACTCCATTTCCAACTTCCAGTCTAGCTGATTGTAAATAGCAATTAGTATTAGCAGCATTAACCTTAAACGTATCCAAAAGGTGAGGATTTTGTGTTTGAGAAGAACTCTTGTCAGCCCTTTGCAAATACACAAAAACGTGTTTTGGACTTTTGACTCCAGCCGTTATTCTAAATACGGATTCAGTTAGATCAGAACTTCCGCTTTCTTGCATCATTTCACGGAGGTAAGTCCATCTTGTTGATATCATATGATTTGTCATTATGTAACTTAAACCATCTGAGTTAAATATCATTCTGGGTATCCACAAAACTAATTTATTAATAATTACTCGGCCATCATCACCACTTGATTTGAAAATTAGCACATTATCATCTGTCAGTTGCAAGCTGATTTGAATCTGACTAGGAGGAAGCATGTTTGTTTCCAAACCTCCAAAGAAGGAATATTTATTTAATGGGATTATAGAGTCAACTTTTTGATTAGTTATGATTAAAACATGACGAGTAGTAAATCCCGGGTTATAACCAGCTTGATCATCTCGAGATTCTGCAATATCTGTACTATCTAAATAAAAATATTCGTTTGTTCCAGTTGTCTTTGCATAGTCATCAGAAATTTCAAGCAAGCTTTTGATATTAACAAATCTGTGAAGATTATTTCCATCGTAAACTATATTCCCATTTTGCTTTACTTGCATTTGATCAATCAGTGAAGCTGCATCGTTAATTAAAGCAATTCTGTCAGCGTCTGCGAAATTGGCTCCATCAGCAAGTTTGTTTACTTGAAAATTGATTTCAAAATATGCATTATACCAATCAAAGTAAGAACTTCTGTCATTTAGTGTAAACTGATAACCACTTTTCATTTGTCTGGTATTATTTCCTGGTCGTGTTAAGGGGGTGTCGAACTGAATAGGTACATGCTCGTATCTAGTATTATATTGATTACTTCGAAACATCGTTATATACTAGTAATTAGATTATTTTTTATTAATTAATCGATTAATTCTCGCATTAATATTTTTGGTTCCTCTTCCGGATAGTAATCTGTTAATTTTTGCATTTACATCTTCTTCAATTATATCATCAGCCGCAACTTTAGCTGCATCTTTTGTGGCAGCTTTTGTAAGTTCTTTTAAAATTATCTCACCTTTTGGTTTAGGTTTTATAACTGAAACTAACTTATCAGCAGCCATTTTTCCTACTTCATCTCCAAGTGTTTTAGAACCGCTTTCTATGATTTGTTTGCCAGCAGTTTCTAATGCTTTCTTGCCTGCTGTTTTCACAGACTCGCTGAATATCTTTGATTCGACTTTTGAAAAAATGTCAAATATGCCAGCTCCAATTAATCGATCAACTTGAGTATATGTTCCCGTGCTAGTGTCATAAACTTTTTTTAAACATTCCATATAACTTATGTTACATTAATTCCGTCAAAACAAAACGGAATGATGTGTGGACACCATTAAGATTAATAATTTTACAGGAGAAATCGGTAAATATTAATACAGTTAATTATTGTTTTGTTTACTTCACAGAATCCGACTCTTATCGGTTCATCTTTGAAAGGATATGATCTCGTAAGATCAGCTGTACTTATTTCATAAATCCCCGTATGATCCATCAACAATAGAATCAAATCACAGTGGATATACAACGTATCGATAGAATTTGTTATGTTCGGTGTTACAGATCCAAATTTAGTTTCTCTGATGACTGCATCTTTGTCAAATCCGATCAAGGTGTGAAAGTTTGATTCTCTCAAATCAAGCACAAAGTTATTATGAATGGTAACCAAACATTTAAAACTTGATAAATCAAACTCAATTCTTATCTGGGGGACAGGCGAGTCATCGGCGGTTAAATCACTGTTTACAGTCAATGTTTCTTTTATGTAATTATCGATATCAGCATAACTGTAATTTCCATTTGTAAAAATAATACTTTTCCAATCTGTTCCATTGTGGTACCTTATCACTTTGTTATTAAAATCTTCGCTAATATTATACCACGAGTAAGTCATAGAATTAATCTTATCGAGTCCGATGCCATACTGTTTGTTTTTGCCTAAAATTAATGGTCTGTCAAACACAGTTGTAAAATTACTTGGTGTATTTGAACTATTAATTATTGATGCTTTTTCTGATGATAATACAATTTTTTGTTCCATATAATATAGAATGGATAATTTTTGATAATACTTATCATTCCGGTATGTAAAACATTTTCAAACTTGATTTTTCAAAATTGAAAACTTGTGAAGTGTTATCTTTTGTATATGATATAAAACGAATCCTAGATGGTTTGATGTATAATTCAAATGTTTCTTTTACTATTCGCTTGCCATTTGTTATTACCGGGATAAGAGACTTTGATGTCTGTGAATTAATAAAGAATTCTTCTACATCTGCTCCTGTATAAGTAAAATCTATTTCAAATACATAACGGCCTTCTTTAATAATTCGCAATACCAAAGGAAATATTTTATAATATTCTTCGCCTTTTATAAGTGGATTGGCTGTAAAAGTAAACGCATCAAAAACATAGTATGAACGCGCGGATCTTTCAAGTGTTTTTTGAGTTGGATTAGATAGAAAAAACAATATCGTGTCACTGTCATCGTCACCGACCGCAATGGCATCTTGAATAATACTTATTCCGTCTATCGTATATTCAAACAGCAGTATCCGACTTAAATAATCTACTTTTATTTTCAGCTCATCAATTATACCAAGAATTGCTGTGTGTCGACTACCAGACTTTTGATTAAACTGTTTTAATGAAGCTATTTCACCATCAAAAGCTGTGCTTTTTTCATCCTGAGCAGCTTTCAATTGCTTTGAAGCGTCATCAATAGCAGTCTCAAGTTTATCAGTGTCAACCAGTTTGTTCAGAGTTGTCTCCAGCGACTTGCCGTCAACCATTTTCTTGTTGATGTCTTCAAACTCTTTGCTGATATCAGCAACGTTGGTGTTTATCTGCTCATTTAATATTTTAATCTGAGTTACTTCAGTAGCAAAAGCAGTTCTCATTTGTTTTGAAGCATCCGCAATAGCAGTTTCAAGTTCATTATTGTCAACCATTTGTGTATTGATTTCCCCAATCCGTGCATTAATATTTTGATCACCAGCTCTTATTTGTTCACTTAATTTCTTGTAGTTTTCACTATCTTCCAATCCGTCTTTTTTCTTTTCTAACTCTTTCAAAGCATCACCAAGAAGATTTATTTCATCGTCCAATCCGTTTAGAATTTCAATCATTTGTTTGCGGTTTGTTTGTAACTTTGTTTGTATCAGGCTTAGTTTATCATCAACACCTATTGTTAAATCTTTCATCATGTCTGGAATTTTATCAATACTATAATCACGTATGATTTTTGCAACTCTTCTTTGAGTAAATTGCTTTGTTGCTGCATCATCTGCTTTTGTTGGATTGCCAACATTGGTAATTTTATTATTATCCATATTAAGCTCACTTCTCAAAACATTTTCCTGGTTCTGCCTTTGTTAAGATAATTAACCAGATGTTTTTGTTTTACGTACTCAGACAGCAAAATACCAAAATTTGTAATATTGACACTGCCAGTAGTAACTTCCTCGCCAAGATCATTAAAAAGTCCCATTATATAATATGATTCGATTAAATTTCACCGTTGAAGTTACGCTTTACTAACTTCCTCGGACGATCAAGATACAAAAAGTCATACTGCTTGTCAGTCGCTTTTCTGTACTGCTCTTTGCTGACATCTTGTTCTTTGGAAAGCATACCCAGCTCGCGATTAACCGGAGTCGCGAAGAAGATGTAATGAGAACAGTTCAAACGAATGTCTTTGGGAGTTTTATAATAAAATTGTGACAAGTAAATTACACAACAATTTTTATGTCTTCCCTGGATGAAATAATTAATAATATTGTTTTGATTACGCTCGCAAACATAATCATCAAAAATAGCTATCTTCTGATTATCTGAATCTAAGGTATCCACAGGGATAACTTCATTATTTGAACATTCTAATATATCTTCGACCGGGATTTTATTTTTTTTTGCTATCTTTTCAAGTTTTTGTGATAAGACCTGATACTTGGACTGCTCCAAGTTTTTAGCAAACAAGTAAATCTTGTCGTAGTAAACGAAAGGTTTCAGCAACATGTGAACTAGTGTGTTTGTCTTGCCAGATCCTGAATTACCGCAAATTAACATTCTAAAACAACAGTCTGGCATGAAGTTCCATATTTGTTTAAAATTACCGTTTTCTGTTTTCATATCATAGTTTGGAATTTCCATTATAATAATAGTCAGATAATATTAATATTATCTAAGTATTATTATATATGTCTAAAGCGTATTGTGGAATAATCCCTCGCGGCAAACGCCTTGGAACATAAGCAGAATGTTTTAAAGCTAATCAAGTCAGATATTATGGATTACAAACGGTTAAGATGAATATCCCAGAACCTACAAAACAAAAAGATGCAGATCCTGCCTGGAGACCAACAACGAAAAATCCAGGAAGTTTATCAAAAACAGAAGAACGACCAAATACTATTTATTTGATAGGATTAGAAGCGGATAGGAAGCATATAAATACAATGTTAAGCAAATCTGAATTTCCTAGTGAGATAACACGTCTGGAAAAGAAGTTGGTTAAAATACAAAATGAGTCTGAAAAAACACATGCAAATATTAGACTCATAAGAAAAAAATTAAAAGCAGTTAAACCTGCAGTCAAGAAAGCAGTTAAGCCTGCAGTCAAGAAAGCAGTTAAACCTGCGGTTAAGAAAGTAGTTAAGCCTCTGGCTAAAAAGAAAGCAGTTAAACCTGCTACTAAAAACAAAACAAAAACTGCATAATACTCGATTTAAGTTATCTTAACTTGGTTTAACTCATATCAACTTGTCTTAATTTAACTTATTTTAATCTAACCTTATATTATACATGTCTTTGTTAAAATGGAAAGAATTAGCAGATAAAAAGCGAAAAGCGAGAGAGCTTGTCAAAGAATACGAGAATAAAGTTACTCAAAAAAGACTAGAAAAAGAAGCTAGTCGTGATTTGTACAAAGAAATATTTAAACCTGTAACTAGCGAAATAAAAAGTCAGTCAGAACAGCTAACCGAGCAGTTAGCATCTCTTCCGGAAATAAGTCAGCAATTAGCCGCTCTTCCAGCAGCAATAGGTGAGGAAGTACAAGAACAAAACACATACCAGGGATTACCCCAGTTATTCGCTGCAGAACCAACTGCCGTCGAGTGTAGCCGGAGATGACCAAAAACTTGCAGACATACACGGGGATGTTAGTGAGATTATCCAACAAAATGGTCGCGATATGACTGCTCTTACTAAACAAATTAAAAAAAGAAAGAAGGATGCAACCACGAATGAAGAATATAAACGAATCCGGAAAAACATAGAAAACGAGTCAAAAGCTTTAAAATATTATAGAGAAAGAATTGATGCAATGCTTTTGCATTCTCCCGTCTTTGGCAAAGGAATACAACAAAAAAGAAATTCCTACAAAGTCGACAAAAATGGTCGCTATCGAATTTTACAAATTGATTTACCTAAGCTTATTGGTCATCACAAACTTATTGCCAAACAAGGAGAAGCAGTTGTGTTAGACCTAAAAGTAGATGATGATTTTATAGACTTGATAACAAAGCGTTACAACAATGGAAAAACGTATTCAAGGCTGTCTCAGGATGCTTTTAAGAAACTAACAGAATTATCTGAGTTACCAATTCACAAGGGTTCTTCAAAGTTCAAAAATAGTTTAGGAGGTTGTGTTGAATATGACAATAATCCTAATGATTTAATGGATGATCTAGAGTTGGTATGCGGAAGCATCGAATCAGGGAATAATAGTCCACAGCTAATAAATAAAGGTATTAGCATAATCGATGAATTATTAAAAATAGGCGAAATGTCACCCAACGAGCATGAGCAACTATTTTCTAAATATTTTAATTAAATTATTGTCTAACTGTAATTATACATGAAAACCAAAGAAGAATTAATTGATCACTTGACGCGACTTGTAGCTGCATACAGACGCAGTTATAAATTGTGCGGTTTTATAAACACAACGTTACCGATTACCAGCGGAATAATTGGTTGTGGTGCTCTCCTAGCATTAGTTCCAGCAATTCCTGTTTTCATAACTGTGGTTGGCGCAGTTCCTCCAGTAGTTGCTGTTTTAGCAAGTAAAACAAGAATAGCAGAAAAAAGACTTTGTTAAAAACACATCATAGGAGTTTTAAACAACTCTATCATATGTCCAAACAACAACAGGACTAGAAAATGAGGAAGAGGTAATTAGGATTACCTTCAATAAAATATTCGAGATTCAAAAGAATGATAACTTTACAGAACCACTGGAAATGTATATGAAAAGATTCAAGTTAAACGGTCATGGCATTAAGCCGTAATTCGACTTGTTTCCATATCCTATCGTACTTGTCTCTGGTTGATTTTGTTTTAATCGGTTTTGTTTCTTTTTCTATTTTTAATATTTTAAATATTTTCTGAAAAATGTATTCAAATTTGATTGATCTTTTCCGACCTTCTATCTGATCCAAAATCTTTACAATTTTGTAAAACAAATCTTCAAATCTTTGCCTATTTTTAGAAGACAAATCAAATGCCACCAAGTATTTACCCAAATGATACTTCCTGAGGTAAATAGTTTTCTTTTGGCTGTAGTTGTAACCTGTGATAAGATTATAACCATTGTGAGTGCCACAATTAAGACAAACACGCTCGTTATCGAAAACTTCACAAGTATCGTTACAATTCACACACGCGTATGTACACTTGTAACACAGCTTGGCTCTGGTACAATATTTACAAAGCTTCTTTGTCGTGTGAAATAAGATGCAATCTGTGCACACCCCAGGAGGATCAATAATATCTAAAACTCTTTCACAATATTTGCAATTCATTATATTATACTATAGCATCATATATTTAAATATAGGCTTATATTGTGTTTGTGATGTCGTTTGCATTTATTATTGCTTTTGCCTTCTTGTTTGTCTGTTTACGTGTTTGTTTCTGTGTTTTGTGGTTTACTGTCCTCCTTGAATGCTACTTTCCCTGTCCGATCTTTTTATATTTCTTTTAAAAAATATTATCTTATGTAATATTATAATGAAACAAGTAGAAATTGAAATCAATAACTTTAAAAAAGATCAAATAGCACATGCTCCAACGGTTGATTTTGAAGATGCCAGTAAATTAGATGCTGAGCTTTTAATTTTTTCAAACTTTCAAGATTTGACCGAAAGAATCATAACAATGGCAAAACAACTAAAACTGTCATGGACAATAGAAAAAAGAGATATAAACAAACTACGTTCCTTGTGTAAAAAACAAATTTCAGAGGCAACCAGTTACCATCCAACTTTATACAAAGTTTCTTTTATTGCCCACTATGATGTTTTACTTGAACGAGGAATTAAAATTATTATGTATGGATAAATAAAACAAATAAAAATAATCTAACAAGGAAATAAATATTTTACTTCAAAATAATTAATTAATTAATTAATTAATAGGGGCTTAAAGAAATAATCTCATGTAATATTATATAATGAGTATCCGAGAAATTGAAACATCCCCAAAACAGTATAGCAAGGTTTTTAAAGTAAATGTTGTCAGTAATGATCCGCTCAGAAAACTACAAAAAACACATTCAAAAGTTGTAAACTTTCTTAAAAAAAGAGCTAAGAAAAACAGGTGGATTTAAATTAAGCGTTGATATAAAACTTACTTTTAAAAAAAAAGTATCACATGATAAAGAACATGAAGGAGGTTTTGTTATTATAAACAAAACAGCTTACTTTGCCACAAAGGCTGCAATAATATTAAATAAAAATCAAATATCAGAAGCATTAGACAAAGCACGAGAAGAAATTATAAATAGAATTGGAAATTGGCTTCAGTTGGGAAGTGGTTGGCAAATTGAATCAGTAGATGCACATTACATAAATCGAATAAAGTATAAGCCTTTACGAGGTAGCTCTTATTTGGATTTACCAAAAGAACTTGCTAATTCTAAAAAAGGATTGATCAATATAAAAAATGAAAAAGATAACGAATGCTTCAGATGGTGCCATTTGGCTTATAAATTCCCTGTCAATAATAAACCACAAAGAATAACAAAGTACAAAAAGCATATTGATGATCTTGATTACAAGGGAATAACATTTCCTGTTACTATCTAAACAAATCCCAAAAATAGAAAAACAAAACAACATTTGTTTTAACATATTTGGATATGAAGATAATCAAGTATATCCTTTGTACATATCAAAAAATAAAGCAGAAAAAACATGTGATATGCTTTTGATCACCGAAGAAGAAAACAATCATTACGTATGGATAAAAAACTTTAACAGTTTGATGTATAATCAAACAGCGCACAATGAAATACAGTGGTTTTGTAAAACATGCCTACAATGCTTTACATAAGAAAGAGTTCTGGAAAAACATAAACCTGTTTGTCTCTCACTTAATGGAAAACAAGCAATAAAAATGCCAAACGAAGATGAAAAAGTTAAGTTTAAAAACTATGATAGGCAGCTAATGGTTCCGTTTGTTATATATGCTGATTTTGAAACAGTAGCCGAAAGTATTTCTTCAGCATCAAACAATCCTAAAAAATCACATACGGAAGCATATCAAAAGCATACTGATTGCAGTTATGGGTATAAGGTTGTTTGTTGTTATGATGATCAATATTCAAAACCAGTTGCGACATACAGAGGACCAAATGCTGTTTACAAGTTTTTGGAAAAAATGATAGAAGAAGAAAAGTGGTGCAAAAAACTATGAATGCAAACTTTAAAAAAGATCTAGTAATGTCGCAGGAAGAAGAAGCTAGATTCAAAATATCTAAATCATGTCATATTTGTGGTAATGGTTTTGCAACAACTCTCAAAAAAGGCGACGCGGGTTATACAGTGGCATACAAAAACTCCGTCAGAAAAGTCAGGGACCATTGCCACATAACTGGGAAGTATAGGGGAAGCTCTCATGACATATGTAATATTAATTTCAGGTTGACAAGAAAAATACCTGTTGTGTTTCATAACTTGAGAGGATATGATTCTCACTTTATAATGCAGCATATCGGAAAGTTTAAACAAAACATAAATGTTATACCGAATAACATGGAAAAGTATATGGCTTTCATGTTAGGAAAAAGTTTAGTGTTTATTGATAGTTTTCAGTTTATGTCCCAATCATTAGATAATCTAGTAAAAAACGTTCCGTCGTTTCAATACATATCTCAAGAATACAGCGGTAAAAAGTTAGACTTGCTAAAAAGAAAAGGCGTTTATCCTTATGATTATATGAACAGTTTTGAACGCTTCAATGATATCAAGTTACCTAGCAAAGACAGCTTTTATTCCCAATTAAATGATGAACCCATTTCAGATGCGGATTATGATCATGCTAAAAACATATGGAAAACATTTAAGATTAAAAATATGGGAGAATATCATGATATGTATCTTAAAACGGATGTGCTGCTGCTGACAGATGTTTTTGAAAACTTTAGAAAAATGTGCATTGAGTATTACAAATTAGATCCTTGCCATTACTTCAGTAGTCCTGGGTTAGCCTGGGATGCGTGCCTCAAGATGACTGGTATTCAACTTGACTTAAAGCAAAATATTCGAATCTTCAACACAACTGGGACAACTTTAAGCAAATCCGGAATGAAGTAGTTGCATTAATACGTCAGTCAAAGGAGGCTTACTATAAAACCCTTACCGAAAAGCTTAAATCATCTTCTTTGTCTTCTAAGGACTGGTGGAAAACCCTTAAAAGGTTCAATTCATCAAATGAAAAACAGTCTATCCCAGACCTTTTTGAAAACAACTCCGTTGTTTCCGACGAATCTGATAAAGCCAATTTATTAAACGACTACTTCAAAAGCCAGACTGTCCTTAACGACACTAACATCGAACCCCCTTATGTGCATCCAAACTTTGCAGATCACACTCTAAATACCCTCGTTCTAACTCCATATGAAGTTAATTCAGTTTTGAAGTCCCTCCCTGTAGGAAAAGCCGCTGGTCCAGACCAGATTAACAACATAGTCCTTCGTGAGTTAGCAAATGAAATTGCTTCTCATCTTTGTCATCTGTTTAATTTGTCTATTTCGCAGGGTAAAGTTCCCAATATCTGGAAAGAGGCTTACATATGTGCAATTTTAAAGAAAGGAGACCCCTCTTGTGTTAACAACTATCGTCCAATATCGCTTTTAAGCAATATTGTCAAAGTGTTAGAGAGACTAATCTTCAAACATGTTTTTAATTTTCTTCGTGATAATAACTTCCTTACAAACTTGCAGTCTGGATTTATCCAAGGTGATTCCTCAATTAATCAACTAACATTTTTGTATAACACTTTTTGTAAAGCGCTCGATGCTGGGAAAGAGGTTAGGGCTATTTTCTTCGATATAAGTAGAGCGTTTGATCGAGTGTGGCACAAAGGGCTACTAGTTAAACTGAAAGCGGCAGGCATTTCAGCTGATCTCTTATCTTGGTTCACCAATTACCTTGAAAACCGTATTCAATGTGTTGTTATTCCCGGTGCTAAGTCTAATAGGAATACAATTAATGCTGGAGTCCCACAAGGCTCTATTCTTGGCCCTCTTCTTTTTCTAATTTATATAAATGACATTGTTTCTGACATTCATTCCAATATACGGCTTTTTGCTGACGATACTAGTCTTTATATTATTGTCGATGAAATTGATGTTGCAGCTAATATCCTCAATTCGGACATTGCAAAGATAACCGACTGGTCAAACAAATGGCTTGTCACTTTTAATCCGTCCAAAACAGAATCTCTTCTGTTATCCCGCAAAATTCGTAAACCTGCGCACCGCCCTCTACAAATGGTTAATCAAAACATTTCAGAAGTTCAGTGCCATAAACACCTAGGTATCATTCTATCAAATGACTGTAGCTGGCACTCCCAAATTGAGTATATAAAAAATAAAGCATGGAGTAGAATTAATATTATGAGAAAACTAAAACACCAGCTCGATAGAAAAGCTCTTGAAACTATATATATAAGTTTTATAAGACCACTATTGGAATATGGGGATGTTCTATGGGATAACTGCACCAATTACGAAAAGATATAGCTTGACAAAATTCAAAATGAAGCAGCCAGAATAACGACAGGTACTACCAAATTGGTATCCCTTGATCGTTTAAAAAAAGAAACAGGATGGGAAGCTTTACAGAATCGAAGACTTAATCATCAACTTATTCTGTTTTATAAAATGGTTCACTCCCTAACGCCTTCGTATTTATCGTCTCTGGTACCACCCTTAGTAGGAGACGCGTCGCGATATCGTCTAAGAAATGAAAATAATCTTCAGACAGTAAATGCTCGAACTAAACTGTATAGAGAATCATTCCTACCAACTACTGTTCGCGAGTGGAACTCTTTACCTCAAGATATTAGAAACACAGATTCCATTCATTTATTTAAACGTTATTTGAATCGCAATATCATACAAGCGCCCAAATATTTTTATGTGGGAAATAGAAAAGAACAAATTCTACACACCCGTTTACGTACCCATTGTAGTTCATTGAACCTCTATCTGTTCCAAAAAAATATAATCGCATCCCCCTTATGTGATCACTGTCATAGTGGTAGTATTGAAGATAACCAACACTTTTTCTTCAGTTGTCCTGCTTACAATGAAATACGTACTGACCTTGCACACACCCTTAACCCGTTATGCACGGTTATACTCCAAACACTTTTATGCGGTGATCAGTCTCTAAGTAATGACAATAACGTTTCAATCTTTGAGGCTGTTCAAAAGTATATAATAAAAAGCAAACGCTTCTAATCTTGCAGAGTATGTAGATATGATTGATGTCTGTGGTTGCCGTCAGTGTTGCTGCGTCTCAAGGAGTAGTCCGCCTTCTGATCCCCCGTGTCACCCGTTATAATCCTGTTATCCAACAAAACTATATGCAGTCCTCTTTACTTTCCCCTTTTTTATTTTTATTTTTTTTTTTTTTAGTTGTAATGTCTCGTTCGAATTACTTTTTGTTTATGTTTTCCTAATCAATCTATCATCATATTTCTTTAATTTCCTTTTGTATGTTTTTCTTTCTTTTTAAGTTGTTTAAGCAAATATTAACTGAAAACCAATGTGACACTGAATATTTATAATAATTCTACCAATTGGTTCATAGATATGTATGTTCCGTAGCTATTACTACATACTTGAATTGTAAACACGTTTTCCAAGGAGAGGAACTTTATAAGTTTTCTTTCGTTCCAATCCTTTACTTCATATACTGTTAAATGTATTTATGCACGAATTCGAAATAAAATATGTTTAAACCAACTTGACTTAATCACTGATATTGACCAATATTTGTTTGTGGAAAAAGGATTAAGAGGTGGTACGAGTTATATTGCAAATAGATATTCACAGGCTAATAATAAATATATGAAAAACTATGACAAGAAAATAGAAAGCAAGTACATCATATATCTTGATGCCAATAACTTGTACGGGTGGGCCATGTGTCCACCGTTACCTACTGGCAACTTCAAGTGGGTTGATAAGTTTGAAAAAGGAAAATCAAATTACATTGTTGAGTGCGATATCGAGTATCCCGAAAAACTACATGACTCGCATAATGATTATCCTCTCGCCCCAGAAAGTTTAAATATAAAAGATGAGTGGTTGTCAGACTATTGTAAAAATTTAAAACAAAAGTTTAATCTAGGAAATTGTAGTGTTAATAAACTTGTTACGACGTTGAAAAATAAAGAAAAGTATGTCGTGCATTTTAGAAACTTAGAATTGTACAAAACGCTTGGATTAAAGGCGACAAAAATACATCGAATACTACAGTTTGACGAATCAGAGTGGTTAAAGACATACATAGATTTTAATACTACCAAGAGGACAGCTGGTAAAAATGCTTTTGAAAAGTATTTCTTCAAACTGATGAACAATTCAGTTTTTGGTAAAACTATGGAAAACTTGAGAAAAAGAATTAATGTTAAATTGACTCACGACGAGGAGGTCCTTTTAAAATATGCGGCAAGACCTTTATTTATTTCTTTTAAAATGTTTAATGAAAATTTATTTGCTGTAAACAGAATAAAAGAACGATTAGTTTTAAATCGTCCTGTTTATGTTGGCATATGTATTTCAGACTTGTCAAAATATTTGATGTATGATTTCCATTACAACTATATCAAAAACAATTATGATAAAAAAGCTAAGTTATTATTTACTGATACCGATTCCTTGTGTTATGAAATAAAAACAAAAGATGTGCACGCAGACTTTTACAAGGATAAAGAACTGTTTGATAATTGTGATTATGATCCAAAAAGTCATTTTCATTTTAATGATAATAAAAAAGTTATTGGCAAGATGAAAGATGAAACGTGCGGAATACCCATTGCTGAATTTGTTGGGTTGCGAAGTAAACTATACTCGTATGTGCTGGATAACGAGGTTAACGCAAAGAAATGCAAGGGTGTTAAAAAGTGTGTTGTTAAAAAACAGATAGCACATGATGATTACAAAAAGATTTTGTTTACAGCAACAGAAGCTCATCATGAGATGAAAGTTATTAGATCACAAAAGCATAACATAAGCAGCTATGCAATAAATAAAAAAAGTTTATCAGCTTTTGATGATAAACGGTTCATATTAGATAATGGACAAGATACGCTAGCATACAAGTAAAATGATATGCAGAGCGATGGTGAAGACTACTGCCCGGTTCCGTCTGACTTTGCTTAACGAGTTGCAAATGCTATTGAAAAACTTCGCCGAAAGTAGATTCGACAAAAGTAAACATAAAATAAAATTGCGCTCTCCTAACGAGTTGCAAATGTTATGTTATTAAAATGGCAAACCGGATTGATTAGTAGTATAGAAACTGGGGGTATCAGGCGAGTTTCCCTGAGCGGGGTTGCTTGAGAAAGCTGCTGAAATATGTTGGGGTTTTGATTTAGGCGTGACTTACATTTAGATCTTGGTGGTGTAAATGAGAGTTACGCCTGAGTACCCCCCTGGCATATTTCATTAGTTGTTCTCATTCCCCGCGAGGGAAAACTGGCCTGGTGCCCCCAGTTTCTATACTACTACCGGTCGAAATAACAAAAAGACGAAAAAAACGCCGAGCGAAATAACGAAAATACGAAAAAACGCCGGCGAAATAACGAAATAACGCCAGACGTAAATACGCCGGGCGAAAAGACGCCAAACGAAATATCGAAAAAATGCCCGGCGATATAACGCCAAGCGTTTTTTGGCCTACGCGGCGAAATAACAAAAAGACGAGATGGCACATATCAGCTACCATAGAAATGGCAAATGTGTTACATTTTCGTCGGCGAAAACATTGGCGTCAACGTTAAACATCAAGTGTGTTTAGCTCTGTTTCACAGTAACTACATGTACTAGAAGAAGAAGCTTGGATCATAATTGCGTTATAAATAGTATATATCAAAACTACTATGTTAACACATTACCTTGATATTAATGGGTCATTTAGTTCATTTGTTTTATTAAGTTATGTTTCTCAGTAAATAAATGTACTAGAAGAACCAAAGTCGGATCACAGCCGAATAATAGATAGTGCATATCAAAACAACAAATGACCTTGACCTTGGTATTTTCGAAGCGATTTATGTAGTCATTTTAATGATACGTTTCTGCGTTTAAAGACATCCCACCAGCCTAATCCATCCTACAGAAATAGTGGGGGCATAATTATGATTGTTTTTTTCATGCATTGTGAGAAGTACGAGAACTTCATGCAAAATTGGAGATTGGTATGTACCGTTATATTATGAGGCCCCGACAAACAATTTTAAATCCGATTTAATTATTTCTAAATTGTATGTGTAACAGTACCAACATGATTTAATTTCAATATTTTTAGTATTGAATTTGCAGATTTTACCTTTTTAATCTGCCATATTTTAATGTTTCTATTCGAAACAGTAAATGAACATTTATCAATTGTAAAGAAACATTGCACATTGTAGTTTTATATAAAATGATGTTAGGGCCTCAATAAATATTTTCCACAGTAGAGGATTAACAAGTTTGTGATCCTCTCTAGCTGTAAAGTGTCCTTGATCTTTTGATTCTGGTGTGATGTCTTTAATCCTATTTCGTATTAACTACATGCTCTAGAGGAACCACGTTTGGAGGTTACTTGTATTATGGGTAGTACAAATCCAACCTACTCAGTGAAATGACCTTGACCTTGACATGTTCAAATACAAAACGTTGTTAGAGTTTATCAATATGCGTATGATTAAAGGAACCCACGGCAATCTTGAAGTATTTGAAATGGGTGTCTCGATCTATATATCCAGTATCAGTTTTACTTTACCCTGGTTACATTTAAATAAATCAAATTTTAAGTATTCACTATTTCGTCTTACTACAAGTTTTAGTATATTATTGGTGCAATAATATCAAAAAAATTAATAATATGCAAAAACAAATGGCTTAATACAGTTCTTATAATTACCATTAATGATTGAACAAATACAATTTATATAGAAAAACTAACGGGATGCCGCTAGTTTTTAAAAAATCAAGATTGCCATGTGTGCCTTTAATATTCAATTATATGGTAATAGTGAATGTTTTGCGTTAAGCCTGTCTGTTTCGTACAGAAGATGGACCAAATGTTGATGATGAAACTCACAGTGTTTGTTTGTTTGTATGGTGTTTTACGTCATTTTCAACACATGTAAGGTTATATATGACGGTCGATTTTTTTGTGGTGGAGGCACACCACCCACTTTTCCTGGGTAGAACAGTACTGTACACCTCCTGCCATCCGTAAGAATCGACACTTCTTCAATTACAAGTCGAGCTCCCAGTGGGATTCGAACCGTAGCGGTGAGAGGCGAAGGTTACAACGCGGCGTCGTTAACCAATCGGCGACGAGACACTTCTCAAAGTGGTGGTTTATGTTGGTGTGGGGAGGGGGGGGGGGGTGGGGAGGGGGGGGTAGGTTTTATGTTGACTAGTTTTTGTTTATTGAATGTTGTGTTTACGTTAAAGTTTTTTTCAACATTTATTCTCATAATTGTTAAGAGAATATAATCAATTACTAGAACTTGCATTTGTAACACATAGATACGTAGCTGCAGTAATGTAGTCATAATAATTAAAGTTCGCTGAGATGATAGAGCGTTCGCACTTGAAGTGCAGCGTTAGCACGTGTAGCTAGATTCTCATGGTACTGAGTGCGTTCTTAGCTGTTATAGAGGTCGAAGAGCTGTAGTGGTGTATGTGTGTGGGGTGGGGGGGGGGGGTGCGTGGTGGGGAGGGGTGACCAATGCCAAATTTGGTTGATGTTGTTGAAGATTGCTTAATGTTATCAAATTCCTACCAAATTTATAGATATATACTAACAGCTAGTTGTATACTATGGGGTGGGTGTGGTGGGTGGAGGTGGGGGGGGAGGGGGTGGGGGGGGTGAGTGGTACTAAGATAGAGTGTGTAAGTATGTTGTCATTCTTTGTACATTCAAAATAGTATCTACTTCGTAGTTTCTATTTGATTAGGATTAATTATATTTATTATCTTTAGAACATATAATTTCATAGTAATTATTGTAAGTGTTTGCTAGGTCATATGTTCTATGTATATTATCATTTGTAGTATCTCACTGCCTATGCATTTGGCCTATTTGATTAAGAATAATATCATTTTCTATATCCCAATACAAATCTAATAACCTATAATTACGATGCAGAATGAATTTCCTTGTAATGTCCACATTTTTTAAAACTGAATTCTCATATTTCCAACCATTCGTCTTAAATACTTGATTTCATTACCGGTCCGTCTTAATTCTAGTAAGTGATGGAAACTTATATAACAGATTAGCACGGATAGTTTGACAATAAAACATGTTTTAAAACATGTTTTACTGAAATCTCATTAACACTCCACAGTCTTTACTCTGTTAATGAAGGAAAGTTGCTGAGTGTGTTTGGTTTATGATGTTTTACTTATTTTCAGCATAATTTAGGCCACAATTATATGACTGTCGAATTTTTTCGTAGGGAGGCAGACGTAATGTATTCGTCGAGCACTTTTCATTACATGTCGAACTCCCAGTGGGATTCGAAACCGCAGCGGTGAGAGACGAGACGGTTCAAATGCATGTCTTGTCTTCTCATGAACTAAATATATATTTCATAGTCATAAGCTTTACACTAACGTTGGTTGGTATCGATGTATAAAAACTAAAATTGTCACACTTTAATAATAATAATAATAAGGGTCATTAATTCTGTTTACAAGAAGGAAACTACCAATCCTGTTATGGATAATAATAATACATGTTATGACAGTGCTCCAGGTAAGCTTTCAGCAGAATACGTTTGCATGTTTGTTTGTTTGTAAGGTGTTTTAAACGTCATTTTCAAACATGTATTTTGATGAATGTAGTATCGATCATCAGTCATGTGACTCTATGTTTGTATAGTAAATATGTTGCCAATCTGGCCTTAACGCATTTTGAAAATAAAAACTTCCAAACTTCCATCTAAGGTATATATGACGGTCGATTTTTTGTGGTGGAGGCAGACAACCACTTTTCCTGTAGAACCAGTACTGTACACCTCCCGCATCCTAAGAATCGACACATGCGTGTTGTACGCATGAAAACTTAATTACATTACATGTTTATATTTACAAATGCGTATTCCTAAAAACAAGTTTTGGACAAAGCA